>JAMKCH010026113.1:0-18801 GCA_023653785.1 Ophioderma brevispina
ATATTAGAAGAAAGTTCATATTTTCCTGATTACTCCGATTATCCTGATTAAATATAAGGCCTAAGAAATGTCCAAATAGCTGGATAGTTTTTGCTTCGATCTTTGTAATCAGATGTTTTTGGGTGATACGCTTCAACAAAACATCACATGAACAGGGGTGTGAGAGGCCACAGACAAAAAACGAGGAAAAAACTGCAAAATTGGGTAAAATGCCATAAATAGACTGAAAATACAGGAAAACGCTGAAATTTGGCATTTTTTCCTTTGAGGAAATCAGCTGAAAAGAGGAACTCTCACACACCTCACACATAAATAATTTGACCATGATCGGGTCACCCAAGTGATTCTCTAATTACCTTATCATTAAAAATAATATAGTTTTATCTGTGTGCACCAATGTTTCTGAATAACTATATTTGCAATGAACAGCAATGGCTTCCACATGTTCATATGTAAATAATATCCATATGTACGTCACTATGACCAGTGTTGGCGTGTTATATGTTCAGAAAATGATGAACGACAAAGAGAAAGGTGTATGCTTTTATTGAAAACCTCATGAAAACATTTACAAATTAAAGGAAAATAAGATTATATTGAAAATACGTTCTACTATCATTAAATTAGTATATGGTCTTTCAATTTCGTTTTATGTATTTTCTCCTTTTAATGTAATTTATGTGTTCAGCTTCATTTTTAAACAATCAATTTTTACCAAACTTTACTCTCGATATTGTAACCAAGTTTACCTTATATAGCTCAAAACAAGTCATATATACCAGGAAGAAATGAAAACCTTACCAATGGTTGGTGAGGATGTTCCTTGAGGTCCTGGACAACTACTTGCTGAATCATCATCACATCCCAGATATACCGATTCACCCCATTCTCCTACAGGGATATCTGATAGCGGGTTCGACCCTGCACCACATGACCTGAATGCTACAGGCTGACCATCTAAGCGAGAGAATACAAATACGCATTACAGATGTGTTTGTGTTTGTGTGCGTTCGTGTCTACTTTTAAGACATATACCCCAAGGATCTAACACAAAAGAAGTCCTACAAGGTCCTAGGAAGGAAAACAAAGGTTCTCGAAGTATACAATGGAATTTATTCCTTGTTTGCCTTCACGACCGAGGAAGCTGTCCATCGGAGGTGTAGGTGATACAAAAATGTGTGAATGTGTGTGCGTATTAATATACATTTGGCACAAAAAGTGTCTCGGCATGTTTTCTGATCAGTATTGTGCCAAAGTCCGATAATTTCAAAGTTTTAAAAAAACATTTTGTTGCCTAGGTGTTGCTCTTTCATTCCCCCTTGCTTGTAAAAAAGCGTTGAAAAAATGGTTGAGATAGTTCGCCCGAAAATCGCAAAACCCCAAACCCCATGGCATTGCAGTGTACTGCGACACGAACACTAGGACCACAATCAATATTGCAAGTAGTTTTTCTTGCTTATTCAGTCGGAAAACCTCTTTGTGTAAAATCAATAATGCTTGCGTTGCACAACAAAGTGACCATTTCAAAAAGTGCAACTTTTGGTTAGGTGGTTTGTGCCTTTCGGGCGTTCTATTTTTGCACTATCGAGGAATATCTCTTCTGTCAATTACAGCCAAGGTTTACAACAAGATCCTTCTAAACAGAATCAGAGATCATGTGGATCCCATCTTAAGAAGCAACCAGGCTTGATTTCGTTCTGGAAGAAGTTGTGCACAGCAGATCCATATCCTCATAAGAATCATGAAAGGTTTCCAAGACTACCAGCTTTCTCCTCTTACAGTCACGTTTATAGACTTTAAGAAGGCCTTTGATTCCATCAATAGAAAGGTTATGTTTGTTGTGATGCGGCATTATGGAATACCGGAAGCAGTAGTGAATGCCACAAGTGCGCTATACAACAACTCTAATAGTGCAGTAATGGTCGACGGAAACATTTCGGATGCTTTCGAAGTCACCACCGGAGTTCTTCAGGGTGAGGTTTTAGCTCCATTCCTTTTCATCATATTAGTAGACTTTCTACTGAAGAAGGCCACATCAGATTGTGACTCTGGAATTGTAAGACACCCTCGCCGCTCCAGACGATACCCAGCCAAAGTATTGAATGACTTGGATTTTGCTGATGATATTGCCCTGCTTTAATCCACTCTTCCGAGGGCACAGACACAGCTGACCAATACTGCAGCGGCAGCAGAAAATCTTGGCCTCATAATAAGCATATCCAAGACAGAGTACATGACTGCAAATTGTCATCCTCATCCAACACTTCAAGTCTATGGTGAATCCATCAACCATGTGACGATTTCAAATATCTTGGTTCCAAAATAGCATCTGCTGCAAGCGACCTAAAAAGACGCCAAGCATTAGCATGGAGTGCCTTCTGGAAGCTAGACCGTCTGTAGAAAAGCCCCCAATTATCCATCTCTGCAAAAGTCAAGTTATTCAACACAACCTTTGTGACCATCCTACTCTATGGCTGTGAATCCTGAGTGCTATCACAAGACCTCTAAAGCAAAATCAACGCATTTGCTACCTCTTGCTATATGATTATGCTGGACATAAAACGGAAAGACCGTGTCTCAAACAACCATCTTATATTCAATACCACCCCTGAGCCTCTTATCCACCTTGTGAGAACAATTCGCCAGCTGAGTTTTCCTTGGACACATCCATCGTCTGGCCAGAGAAGACCTGCTAGAAGATACGCTCTCTACATACCACTCGTGGCAAAAGGAGACCTGGACTCCACGCACCTCTTATTTTAGCCTACATCCAACGTGAGCTAGGGGGTGACATACGGCATGAATTACAAGCTGAGCAGATCAAGCTGAGCTGTAATCGCCTGCCTCCGAGCCGAAGGATGATTAGGATGATTATTTTTTTAGTTTTTTTACAAGCGGATTCTAAATGCAAGCACAAGACGACCTAGGCAACAAAATGTAATTTCGAAAACTTTCGAATTATCTGACTTTTTAGGTTAGATGTAATTTTATTGTACGAAAATTACCAAAAAAACTGAAAAAAAAATACCAAAAAATGTCGAAACTTTTACATCATCACTTTTGACACAAATGTTCGACTTTCTGAAAATTGGACGGAAGAGATCGTCCGAGGTTTTTTTTTTTTTTTTTGTGCTTAACCGTATCTCCCTCTGCACTTTTCCGAGTGTACAGAGCGATACAATTCCCCGTATTTTACCCGCATAAACTCCCATGCACTGCTCATTCTTGGGGGGTTTTTAGTCCCGCGTAGGTGAACCCGATAAGCTCCCAATACACTTCGTTTGATTTGAAGCTGGCGATTGGCCTCTTTGGTGAAGATGGAAGGCAGTAGAGCCGGTTGCTGGCTTCACTCAGCTTTCAGTCTCCAGGCCTTGAGATACTGCTCCAAGTAGGCCCCGATCTGCAAGTAAGTGTGCGTTCTACTCTGTCCCCTACTGTCCGAGTGGAGAAGGGCAAGATCGTCCACGTAGCCATAGGTCTAGATGTTGTTTGAGGTAAATCGCTGGGATATACAAGTGAACGCAATTGGGAGCCAGTAACATTTCCGGGATTCTCCATTCCTCATACGACGCAGACGCCTGCTTGTAGTGCGCCTTAGGGCATAATCAAGCATGATAACTGCAGTAAGTACAGGAGTGACGGCAACCGGCGGACCCACTTGTACCCAACACAATAGCAATTCCAGATACCCCTGTTTTTAAAGAGACACACTGTAATACCCAACACAATAGCATATCAGAGAGAGAGACCCCCTGTCTTCGAATCCGAGTGTTTTTTTTTTTTTGCATTTTTGGAATGCTTTACCACGGTATTAGTTCACAAAACTGAAGTGAATAATCTAAATCCGGCCCCTTTATATAATAAGATCATTAAGATGATGATCTTGCATTTTTCTGTTGTGCCGACAGAAAATCAAAGCATCATTTTCTATAAGGACGGTACATGCCCCGTTAAGCATAGTTTGTTTGGTTTTCTTTTGTTTTTGTTTGCCAATAACCTTAGAAACGTTCTCGATATGGTTCTAATTCTAAAAAAACTACCACTGACCAAGTGCAAATCGAGGGACAACGCGTATCCTAAAAAATCTCCACCTGTCCTTTAACAAAAGTCCTATCTCGGATGCCCCTTCGTCACTGACCTGAGGGAGCGGTCACTCAGGTATTCCTTCAGCCCTTCAGTAACTTATCTGAAAGCCTAAGGCAGAAAATTGGCCAGTAGACCAGGATGCACCACTCTGTCAAATACTCTGCGGATTTCAAGCATACAATGTTAGCTTCCTCTCTGTCATTGATGGAACATAGGCGGGGCAGCAGATGTAGAAATGGCAGACCTAAAGCCATACTGTCTGTTTATATCAATGAATGCGCATCAAGATGTGTGCTCCACATTGTTTAGTAGATCAGTCGCTCCATTACCCTGGATATTATAGACAGTGAAGGAGATCGGTCGATATTTTTACTAGGCCAATGCCTTGTTGCCCTTCTTATCCATTGGATGACTTGTAACTACTTTCCACAACACTGGCATGTGGCCCTTATCAAAGCAAAGTTGGAAATATATTAGGTGCCTTGGGCGCAGCGAGCCAAAAATGGGTGTTCACTACCTCAGAAGGGTAGTCATAATTTCTACAATGTTTTTTGAAAAGCTACCTGTCTCTAGTGTATGAAATGCCATGCTAGGTAATTCTAAGGAGAAGCTTAGTCTCAGAATTCAGCATGGTTCGTGTTTTTGAATAGTGTGAAAATTCTCTATTGTAAATTGATATAACATATGGATAACAATAGACATGGTTTCTGGGTCATGATTGACTTATACATTGGCTCCTGTCTCTAACTATCATTTTTTATTATTTTTAATGGAATATCCTCTATGAAGGAGCTTACATATTACTTGGATTCCTTTGAAGTGTCATTTTTAAGCATTTTTTATACATATCACGCACGCACGACGCGGCATGGGAAAATATTGTTTGTATCTTAAAAGAAACAATGAATTGTGTTTAAACAGGTTTTTATTTATGGAGACTCACAATACCCACTTTTACAAGCTATTTCTTCTTTTTTCCCCAACTGAGTGCTTTCCCCCTAACCCTTTGTACTAATTTTTAATCACAATTTAATTGAAACTAAGTAAAGAACTCCACAATCAGCCTTTCCAACGCACAAAGCATATTTTGGCAACCAACTTACAACACAACAAATGCCTCCAAAGCTCACCTCAGAAGATATGCATACTTCAGTTTGTTGTCTTTACTTTTAAACTAGTGCATTCCCCGTGGGTGACCATTTGACCTATGTGTACCTTTGACCTCAGATTTGTTCTGTGCTCAGGTTAGTGGTCCTTTGACCAATGTGGTGGTCATAGGGTATTTCTAAGCAAATTGCCCTCTATATGACCTTTGAACCTTTTCGGGTCACTCTAAAACGCTGCTAACAAACGCAGAATCGTCCTCCACAACCTTCATGCTAACTAATCGACCCATATATCAAGCATTACTTTCTTCTTGGGTAGAGGAAGCAGCTAAAATATGTTTTAGACGGTTGAGCCAGCTCACTTTTGATTGGTTGGGTTTGAGAAGTCCGAATGTCCACCGGTGGACGAAAGGTAGGGCATGCATTGAGACTTATTATCCCAATCTGTGATGGAGAACTAAATTGGCAGGCTGGAGATGTCGCAGCCCCAACGGGTGAATTTGCTGTTGCCGAACCGACTCTTGTCGAACTCGTTTAGTTACCCATTCATTGCGTGGAAGATTTCTTACCAGGTGTTAGTTTCTGTCATATGTTGTAATAGTGATTGGTCTGTCGTTCATTAATCTTAGACATGGCGAGTATGCCATGTCTGTAGATGTTGAATGGAGAGCTGGGAGAGTTGTCAGCGTGTCGACGAAAGGTCGGATAGCACACATCTCGTCTGCAGACTGGTGTGATTCTTTGACAGTGCCATGCAGGAGTGCTTGTATTGTCCAGCAGAGCCGTATTCACTACGCGCTGTGTAATCGAGTTTCCCTCGCCATATGTCGAGCGTGCAGGTTCTATGTCGATTTTACAACAAAACCAGCGCTAATCTGTGTCCAGTTGCCCTCTACACAGATCGAGTTTTGCTCTCTATTTGGTGAGTTTGACATAAATCCATGTCCAGTTTTCCTCAGGTCCAGAAAAATCAATGCCGAGTTTCAAAATCATGTCGATTTTTGCTCATGTTGAGAAAAAAACTCATGTCGCAGTTTGCACATGTTGAAAAAAATGCATGTCCGTTTTTTAAAACTCGGCATGATTTTATTCTGGACATGATTTATGAAACTCGGCCCATAGAGTTCAAACTGGATAGGCTGTGCTGTAAACTCGACATATAGCGGGTACATTTGATATACAGCGCTTGAAACTCGGCAATGCGATGGAAAACCCGCCATATTTGATACTTGGAGCGTTCCATAGTCAAGCTTCACTCCCCAGATAAGTTGGTGTAGGAGTGGTAATGGCATAGGCTCTCCATTGAGTTCGATTATCCTCTTTGGTGTACTTTGAAGATGGAAGGCCGTGGCGGTGGTCTTGGCTTCATCTCACTTCAGTCTCCATATCCTCTGAGACTCTGGAAGTAGGACCATACCTGCAGTAAGTGTACTTTCTACTTCTGTCCACCTGCTGTCCGAGTGGAGAAGGACAAAATCGTCGGCGTAGCCATATGTTTTGTTTGAGGTAAATCGCTGCTATAACAAGTTGAACAGCACGTGAGCCAGTACAGATCCTATGGTAGTCCTGTTCCACAGACTACTCAGACGACTACGCTGCCCATCACTGGCCTTGACAATAAAGCTACTGTTTCACCATGTTACATATGAAGTGTACAAGGTGACGATCTGGGATGGTCCTGAAAGCTTTGAGTGTCTCTAGCCTGGTACCACACGGTGTCGTATGCTGCAGTACAAGTCCACCAAGATGACACCTGCCTTACAGCGCTTTTCAAGCATAACAAAACCCATTGCTGGACAGACAGACTCGTGGATAGATCTCATTGCCGGGACGGTATCTATTTTGCAGGTGACGCGTATGGAAGGCTGTAAAGACAATCATTTTAACATCGCTCACCCAATGACCCCCATATATATTTTTTTCAAAATACCACCCAAAAACCCCAATTTTTTTGACATTCTAACCACTTGGCGCCAAAGACCCCTATTTTGTGTGGAACTTTGAATTGTCACCCAGACCCTCTATTTTTTTTAGAAAATTTAGCAAAAATTAACCCAAAGACTCCATATTGTGAGTGCCCCCTGCCCCATATTTAGTAAAAGGAGATTGGAAGCTCTCTAATTACAAAATCTTGAAATAGCCGTCAATGGGCACCACCTTGCTTAAAATCCCAAAACATGCCTTATGGTACTTCTGTGATTGGCTAATTTAAAATTAAATATTTGTATCATTGTAACAGTGCCCCGACCAGAAAATGCCTCTTTAAGCTTTTGAAATGTCTCCGTCCTTCATTTGGATCACTGATAGTGGCCTTCAAGTACATTATTTTTGAAGGAATTCTACCAACAATGTCCCACATTGAAGCCTCTTCCATAAAGATACCTCACCCTATTCAAACGTAACCAGGCCGGTACAAAGGCGTATTCCACAAAAGGGGCAAAAGGTGGGCCTTTTGCTGATGTTGTTTGATAAAAAGATCCAAAGGTTTGAGAACATTGACAAGAATGTCCATTTTTTGGCAATGAGAATTTCAAAAAGTCAAAATATGACATGGTGGTTATTCACTTTTCAAAAGAGTCCACTTTTTTGAACTCCCTGTACAGCCGCCTTACGGATCTCAACTTACCTGGAGGCGGTTTTTCATCATCGCTCCAAGATCAAAAACAACCAATAGATAAACAAAGGGACAAACCAACTGTTTATTTGTAACAAGAACATCATTTGTGTTTAATTTTAGTTCAACAAGGACCGTGCTACAGTTCCCTCGGGTGGCATAGATCTTAAAGTCAAACGTGTTGGTTAAAAAAAACAAAACCAAAAAAAACAAAAAAATAAGACGTGTTTCTCTATCCCCAGGAATTTCCGCTCTAGTCAAAAGCTATTTGTACGTGTCATATAATCCTTATTTTGATGACAATTACATATGTTACCACTTCGATTTTGACCTTTGACCTATTTTCTGCTGTATCCCCTAACATTAAAGTCAAATGAAATTATTACTGTCACACTTTTTAATCTCTTGATCATATCCGCAAGTGTGGTATGTGTTTCAAGGATTGGAGCATTTTCAATTTTTAGCCCCTATATGACCACACCAGATGACCTTTACTGACCCCTACCTGGACATAGCTACTCATCTGAATTTTCTAGCATGCCTTTTGGTATATCCCCATGGGTCGCCTACACACTGGTAACAAAATCATTTTGTACCCTTCTTAGGTAGTGAAAACCTTTCTGGCCCATGGACTAACGTGCCAGTGGAACTGCCAGTTCTGGGCAGCATTTCTCAAAACGATGGCTGGGATGCCATCTGGTCCGGAGGCTTTATTGGCATCTAGTTTCAACAGTTGTTTCTTTACCTTCCTTGGCCAGAACACCATCTTGCCACAACTTGAGGTAGTTCTCTGAGGAATGCTGGAGACAGGCTTGTCATTTTCAGCAGCGGGAATGGTAGAACTTTCACTGAAGAAAGTCGCAAAACATTCAGCTTTTGCCTCGGCAGAGAGGTATGTAGAGTTGCCTGATTTCATGGCCTCCTTCAGTCGCAAGCGACTATGGATAAAGCGCCCACATTGAGTCACAGGTTAGGTGAACAGCGACGTCTGTGGCTGAAGAGGCCAATCCTAGAGTGGCAGTCTCTGCCACAGGTGCTACTTATATGGGATGTCACAGCTTGACTATCCAAGGATCTGTGAAGCTTTCTTTTAGCTCGCTGCTTCTCAAACTGGCTGATGATCTGTTGTTCTCCAAGCTCAAGGTGTTGCTTCACTGTTCTCCGCCAAAGGTGACGATTGTCAGCAAGATGTATACTCGATTCTAGCCTTGTTGTAATTTAGGCGAGCTTCGGGAGTTCCAAGAGATTGATTGACAATTTACACTGTAATCCAGTTACAGCTTTTAAGCAAGAATCAGGCTGAATACAATCTCAGTTTATAAGCAAAATACGAGCTGTAAACAAAATCCAGACTCAGCTTATAGGCATGCAGGAATCAAGCTGAATACAATATTAAGTCTCACTTATGAGCAAAAATCAATTTCAATCCACATAAACTTATAAGCAAAATCCAACTGCAACTCCAAGCTCAGTTTTAACTGAAAATGGAGGTGCGCTAATAATATGGACGATTGACCTGCATTAATATCCAGTCTTAGCTGCAAGAATTCAGCTAATAAGAATCAAGTTAAAGTCGTCTCCGTCGAAACTTTCCTTCATTTATAATTAGAATCATAATGAAAAAATAACAATTTCACATTATGAATTTTAACATAATTATTGCAATGGCATAATTACTTTTTGTTGTTGTGTTTCCACAAATCACATCAGCCATAACGGATGTTCCTATTGGCGTGTCAGGCCATGAAATCAAGCCGTACTCGGTGTTGTTCGTTACGCCAGCAGGGCAAGGAGAACCTTAATTATCAAGAAAAAAAGTGGTATCAATTGACTTCCTCAAAATTAATTCGTGGTTTCGAATTAGTATAAATGTTTTTAAAAAGTCAAGCCTCTTATATTCAACTTAATGTATCTGGATTATTGTTCACAAAAGGTTACAAAAGAAACGAGCCACATACCTGAAGAGTGAAGATGCAATTCGTCATTACACGGTATTAAATCAATCTTTCCCCATTCACCTTTAATTCCTTCACACTGCACCACTGAAACAAAGTGAATTTAATAACAAAGTGCAACCAGATTTTTAACGAAGGAGCTAGGAAATATAAGTAACACGATCGCAATTTACTAAAATATTTAAGATATATTCTTACATATTTCTGAAGCATCAATGGTTGCTTGCAGTGAGTATGCTCTGTTACCGGAATCTGCAAAGGTAAAAACCTCCCCGGCGGTCATATCATAAGGGTTAGTGTTTTTATACCAACGAACAAGTGTAGAGTCAGCGGCAGACGCGGATTGATAAGCGAGTACGCTAGTAGTAAATGCAAACCCAAGAAGATCCCCTTTTTTAGTTTGAAAACGCTGTCCTTTCGGTACGGTGTAGTCCACTTTCTGATTAACTGCAGCTGCAGGGATATCATTAACACCTACCACTACGAATCGATTTCCCAAGTCACTTACTCGTCTCCATACAATCGCTCTAAAAGGAACACTCCTTCTTGCCCAATAATGCCAATGGGTAATGACGCCATCGCACGGAATTTCTTTGCCAGGTATAACGAGAGTCCAATCATTACCATCCATAATAGTTCCACGGGTTGAAGTTGACCAACCGAAACGTGAAGTACCTCTGCAGGCGTTTCCGTTATCTATAAATGTACCCGGGTAAATGAATGGACATAAATAAAAGTTCTAAAAACAAAACAAGGTTTGTTTTCGAAACTCACGCGCATACGTATGCGAAATCATATTTACCCCATAGTGCTACGCATTTGGACCACCATAAATTGAGTAAAATACTCAAATAAAGTAAACCTAGCACATTGTTGGGTAAGATTTATTCATATTTACTCATACTCAAGATTTCACTCCACAAAATGATGATAATCCCTTTCTTTACTTCTTATTTGTTTACATTGTACAAGCCAGTCTGGAAAGTTCGAAAGTCTAAATATGAAGCAACATTGTATACCTCCGTTAAATATTTTATCACCCGAGTGATGTAATAAGTCTTTGCTGGAGAAGTCTTACAAGGTAAAACCAATCAAATTCTAATGGGAAAAGCAAATTTGGAATTTGTAATGTTATATAAGTAGTGCGTAAGTGGTGGTCTTTACCTATACATCCAAGAAGCTCAAACCGCATACTCATATGCCTGTTCCACATTGTAGGGCGGATTCGTATAGCTATTACCGTCACTAGATGAGGCAACTGCCTAGTTACTGGAGTAGATTGGTCTGTATTACCGTCAAAAACCTAAGATATACAGAACCAGTCAAATAGCTTCAAAATTTAATATAATTTAATATGATTGGTAGATGACATGTGATGTGAACTACGTTGAACTTCATGCGTAATAAAGGTGCAACGGGATATTTCAAATAACAGGTGTTCCTAAAGAGTTGACAATTCTGATTTTTGCACTGGTGTAAAGCTTTCTATCAAAAATATCCCCATCTGAAAGGATTAAGTTGAGAAATGTTTCTTTGGTACCAAAATTGTGAAATTTCTAATTTCCCATCACTACATATCACAGAAAATATGGACGACTTGAATCTCTCGTCGCACCTCCACGAAATGATATAAAAGTGATCTCCACAGCTGAGTATAGAAAGTCTCATTTATTATGACAAAACCGAAATACTAAAGAATGATAGCAGTGAAGCGGTTTTCACACCTGATTGCAATGGGTTACCGGATTCCAATAGAATTCCACTGGCATTAAGTTCGCATGGCAGCAGAGCAGTCAATTTCCATAATATCAATTGTCCTCGCTGTATCCAGTATTTTCTTACCTGCGGTGACTTATGACCTCGTGGTGGGGTCATATTAAATGGGAATGTTTGTTATTATGTTATTATCACTGAAAAGAAGATCTAAGCTATCCTGTGGTACAAAATTTATAGAAAGCGGATGTATAAAAAGAAAAATGCAAGGGAGCGGTAACCACCCCACCCTCTACTTCGGGTGTGTTGTTACAAAATGGCTCAGGTAGACCAGCGTTACAGCGGTGTAGAAAGTATGGGTGCTGATTACGTATGACGTATGAGTTTTGTGACCTAGCTTCGTGGGAAAATGTATGGTGCTAGTCAGAGCCCATAGAGATTGTGTATAAAAAAATACTAATAGAAATGTTCAGGTTTTTTTTCAATGGGTCCATAGGTTCAGACCCAGTTAAGGGATGTCCTCTTAAGAAATAAAAACAAAATTGCTGGCCCTCTGATGCAAAAACTTCAATCAAGTTTTTTCGCAGTCTGTGACAGACTACACCATGGGGAAATACGTTTCTCACCAGTAGACCAGGGTTAAAGCACAGAAGAAGCCCGTGGAACTGTTTTAATTACTTTTAATACATTGAATGCTCACCTTGGGGCGGACACCATCGATATCAGTAATGTAACTCCAAGTAGAGCCATCTGTTGTATACTCAACCTTGTATTGTTTGACCCACTGATCTTCATCAGCTCTTCCTTGGGTTACTACTGCTGTAACAACCGTTTTCCTCAGGAAATCTACCTGTATCCACTGGTCCTGGTTGTGGGCGTTCGAGGCAGCTGTCCAAGCTCCTCTAAGCGCCCCATTCCGCTGTTGGTTCAGTCGTGCCCTGGCTGCACCAGGGAAGGGATCCCATTCACTTGAGGCCGTAATTTGACTATTTGAAATATCACCGTTTTCCATTCCTAGTGGGAATTCACAAATTCCTGTATAAAAGAATATAGAAGAATTTTGGTGACCCCCACCTTTCACACCATCAAACCTGATAGTTTGGTGTCCGTTGGAAAGCTTGTATTTTCCTTATAACACCTGCAAAATATTTTGACTGACCTCTTTCCCATTCTGAAATTAGTATTTTGGTGATGGCCCTTCCTACGAACAGAGAAAATAATGCTTTAATCGGTTGGGGCAATTGAACCCTCGCCAACCAAGGATTTTTCTATACTACATTCACGAGCCGCCTGATGTTTCGTAATTAAGGGACAAACATCGTCTTGTTTTGTATCAGTGTGTAGCTACATATGTTCGTTCTTCAAATACAGTACAAACATATCAAGTTTTAACAATATGACGTCACAGTGACGTCTTAATGAGAGTTTATTTTTAACGTTATTTGTGAGCAAATCTCCAAAATCAAAGGGTTTTCGACCGTTTTCGCCATTCATGCAAGCAAAATTGGTATTTATTTGGCAATGATGGGTGCCAAACTAAGCATACACATGTAATTAATCTAAAAAATAAGAAAAACTTACAAATATTGTCAGTATTTGCTGACAGTAGCATCATAAGTAACATGAGTACTATTTTTTTGTCACAGTAAAGTATGGGAAATTGGCAACACCCCCCACCTTCCGACTTTGACGGGACACCCTGTCCTCCCTGAAGGTGGTACCTCAAATTTTTATTCGTTTACGTTTTTGTGCGACAGGGGAATCATCCGTTGGGGGGGGGGGTAACCCACCCTTTGGTCGGACGAGGGTTACTAATACTATAAGGATTATTGTGAATTGTAACACTTGTACAATAAAACAAAACTAAAAGCAACCAATGGCGGCCAAGCCTCTTTCAATATAGCAACTCACCAAAATTATCAAAATAGATTACGGCAATACAGACCATAGAGGTAGGAGAGATAGAAGGAGAAAGCTCTACATAATTGAATTACTTCACTTGTCAACTCATTGTACAAGCATAGACCAACAAAGGGCACTTCTCGGCAGGGAGTACTCTTTCATCCCTATGATCATCGGGGACAGAAGCGGCCCTCTGTTGACGATTTCGTGGCACGCTCAGCTGAACATGTCATGACCTGTGCGCAGAAAGGCATATCCCCGATGCACAGTGGTTTGTTTACATGTGGAGACGAAAACAAAGAGATTGGGTCGATTACAGCCGAAATTCTGAGTATTTCAGTCCAAAAAAGTCGGAGATAGCATGTTCTTAAGATGAGTTACATTGATTCTAGTTTTTACTCGTACTTTTTCGGCTTTTAAAAACGTTAATGTTTTGTAACGCCGTATTTCTTAAAGTATGATATTTGGAGACGAAATCTAACTTGAATTGGGAAGAAAAATGCCTTACCTAAACAATTACACCAAACTTAACAGTGCTCGAAGTTGCCGGTATTTTTCAATTTTGTCCCGAAGTGGTCACTTTGGTGAAGGATTTCAAATTGCTTCATATGCATGAGTCACGTGACCATGCTACCTTGCTATAACCGATATGATTTTTTGAAGTGATATTATAACATTCAGCTCAAAGTTCCCCCTTAATGGCCTTCTGGACCCCCCCCCCATGCCGGAGCCACACTTTGTGAAGGGTCTAAGCTTCTTCATATGTATGAGTCACGTGACCACGCAACATTGCATATAGCAAAATGGCAATTTTTGGTACATCTTTCACATAAGACCAGAAGTGCCCCTCAACCTTCGTCCCCTTACCAAGCCTTTTTTTGTAACCCTGTTTAACCAGACAGGGGTGGCTACCCCTAGAGAATTCGTTATACAGCACCCGTGCCTATGATTTTTGAAAAACCTACGTTTTAAGTCAAACACCATTAATACAGACAAAAAAAACAACTTTAAAAATTAAACTTTTAATTGCGGATGCCTTAGTCTTCACCAATAACTCCTGACGGAATCCAATATGATTCTTAATAATAAGCCCATGTTTAAAGTAGATTCTATAATAACTTTCAACTGACAAAGATAACCAGATGGCGTTGTTACGATTATGGTGTTGTTCAAACTAACCGTTTTGAAAAAAAAACCCAGTGCGCTTGGCCGGATTCGACCTGATTAGCTTAGTTTGGTAAGAGCTCCGTGCAATGTATCGAAGGTCTCCGTTTTTTTCAACACTGTCGTGCGCTCGCCATCTCCAGGGAAAGATGAATAAATACTACCTCCTTGTCTACCTGGGCCCAAATTCAGAAAACCTTACTAAGCCTATTTCTGGAACTAAAATGGGAACTTAGTTGCCAACTAAGCCTAGTTGATTACTAGGTGAAATTCATCAACACCTTACTAGTGCTAGTTGCCTTCTAGAATCTTGCGATAAATTATAGAGTTGATCCAGGAGGCAACTCTAACTCACTAGTTGGCAAACTAAATCTTTTTTTTTCACTGGCCACGGACCTGACAAACATGGCTAGGCGAATCATGGCCAAATATCTCTCGTTTCTCTCTCTCTCTCGTTTGAGAGACAACATACATTTTCGAGCTTAACCATTCACAGGTATGGTTTACTAGCGCATTACCAATGCAACCGTGCAAAATCTCAATTTTTTGCAAAATTGGGGTGCGCTCTTCAACAACACAATGTGCTATATTGCTTTAAGTTCCTCTATTTATCTGCTAAGAAGAGGTTCTCCTCTGAGAATAGTATTCTCCTTTACCGTTTGATGCTCATCTATGTTTACCGTGATATACGGATTTAACACGAAAATGAAGATATGTTATAACCTCATAAGTATAGTTTGCTCATGGTACAGGCCCGACATAACGGAAGCCCATACCAATTATATTGGCATCATTTGATCATGCTTCAAAAGGGTTGATCAAAGCATGTAATGCTCTGAGAGAAGATGAACAGCTCAAAAAACAAAAAGCGGGTTTGTCATTTTAATTATTGAATTTACAATTTCCCACATGCAACCAAGGCCATTCCACCTGAAAGCACCCAATTCTGTAGGCAAAAGATTGAGCTAGTTGGCAACTAGATTTTCTAGTATGTACTAGTGAGCAAGGTTCTTAGTAAGGTTTATGACTTTCAATTTAGTTTCAAACTCCAAGTTGCATACTGGGGATTTTAGAATCTACAGGCCTTAGTTGTCAGCTAAATTAGCAGCGTTTATGAATTTGGCCCTGGAGAACTAAGAGTAAATTTAAAAAAAAAAAAAAAACATTTTAAATCTTAAATGTAAAATATCGTTCTGATGCTATCGCTGGGAGAGCGAAGGACATCTTTCAAAACTAACACCTATAGATGATTTCTATCGTCCTCTACCAACCCTGCCTTGATAGATTAGTTGGTAAAGAGCGTCATGCATGTAATACGAAGGCGCCGGTTCGAATCCGGCCAAGCGTACATGGGATATTTTCAACACTGTCTGTGCGCTGGCCAACTCCAGGGAAGATTAATAAATATACATCCTTGTCTACCTGGAGAAACTTAAATGTAGTTAAATTTCAAAACACAAATTATAAACCGTAGATGGAAATCATACCGTTTTGATGCACTGCTAGGAAAGCGAAGGACACCTTTCGAACCTAACACAATAGATAATATCTATCACTCTTCTAACACCCGGCCTTGATAGCTTAGTTGATAAGAGCGTCGTACATGTAATATGAAGTCGCCGGTTCGATCCGGCCAGCGCACATGGGGTATTTTCAACACTGTCGTGCACTGGCCATCCCAGGGAAATTAAAAATATAGATCCTTGGTCTACTGGAGAAATTAAGTAGTTAAATTTAAAAAAAAAACAAATATAAAATGAGATGTAAATATACCGGTTCTGATGATCCGTTATGAAAGCGAAGGACACCTTTCGGAACTAAAACACATAATTTAAAAAAAAAAACACATATAAAAGCGTGTATGTAAATATACCGTTCTGATGCACTATCCGTATTAAGGAAGGACCCACCTTTCGAACATAACACCTATAGATGTTATGTTTCACTCTCTACCAACCCTGCCTTGATAGCTTAGTTGATAAGAGCGTCCGTGCATGTGATATGAATTCGCCGGGTCAAATCCGTCAAGCGCACATGGTTTTATTTTCAACACTGTCGTGCGCTGGCCATCTCTATGGAAAGACAAATAAATATACCTCCTTGTCCTGTACATGTAGAACTAAGTATTTAATTTTAACACAATTTGTTGACCGGATCATACCTCCTAATAGGTTTGCGGCTTCGGTGAAAATTTACACGATCGATGAATATTGTGGTGTAATTGCTCTAAATAATAATTCCTGAATTATGCCATACCTTTTTTTGCATACGTATTTTTTTCTATGAGTGGCTTGGATATCGTTCCACCATCCTTTTAAGTGTTGTCGATCAGCTCCAAACAGAACCACTCAGCTTCCCCTCTCCATTATTGTTTTGGTTCATGCCGCTCCAGTTGCTGTATTCGTACTGAACCGTAAGTGGGAATACTGGTATTGGAGCCATAACGTTTTACAAACATAGAAGCGGTTCTCGAACCACTAGTTCCCTGATTTCGCGATCCACCTTTCTTTTACCTATTTTAGAGATGACGTCAAAGTGAAGGTACCTTGGCAAGTACACCTGCCGTTATTATATGAAGGTTCCCATGTTGCATTATAGCCTCAGTTTTGGTATCAAATTGGATTGATTGAGCCCACATTTATCTTACCGAGCTATGAGTTGCAAAAATATTTTAAAAATCCATCAAATCAATAAATATTGGGGGAAAATTACCTCTTTTATCATTATTATGTTTTGGATCAATATTTTCCCACACTTGGATCGATCTATATGTTATACCGTTTGGTCTGTCTAATCTTTCTGTCTGTCTGTGTGTCTGACCGCGTCTATTTCTTGGAGCCGAGTGGGCGTACGGTCCTGAAACTTTGTGGGTTGGTGCCCCTTGACCTTCCGACGACCCGAGTTTTGTATTGTTAGAATCAAAGATCATCAGGGGTCATTCAAGTTCAAAGGAGGTAAATAGGGTAAACGTTTGTGTATGAACATGAAACTCGGGGGTGGGTAGATTGTTGATGACAAAACTCTTAACGGTCATGACAAGGTCATCAGGGGTCATTCAACGGTCAAAGTAGGCCAAATGGGGGGGGGACATTGGTATAATGGACTGAAACTTGGACGGTGGGGTTGATTGTTAATTTATGGCGGTCAGTAAAGTGTGTAGTCGGTGTCACAGAACTCCAAGATATTATCTAAATCGGTATACTGCGCGAGAGATTAACGTTATCAGTCCGTCATATCGAATGCATGCAATGAAACTAATATCTCAAATATCTCCGGAAAATGAGGGGTTCTTCGTAAAGTTTAGAATATAACCTTTAAAACAACTTGGGCAGACTGCCACACAGGCGACGGTCCAGGCAGAATTGAGACTTGTCGTGCCTCCTCAAAATCATTGCAAGCGACAAATTAATTGCTTGTTGAAGTTGTAAGCCTTGACGCCCCAATCTTGGTCAATTTTCAAAGTTGGCGGTGTCCTATTTTGCCCTTATTAGGTTCTGTAGTTTTTATCACCAATTGTTATAAGACAACTGCGTGAGCGCATGCATATACTAAGCTTGCCTTAAATGAAAATCTTAACATATCTTCCCCAAGCCTTCACACACTGGGTTAGTCTTTTTGGTTTGGAGTAAAAAAAAAACATTGAACAATTAGGCAACGATCACGAAATATTGGACAGAAATTAATAAATATTATCAACAATAGTTTCACCATTCCTCGTACAATGTGGAACTGTGAGTTTGTGAAAATTCAATATACAATCTTGCAACCAAGGTTTTTCTAAATCAACAATGTATGAGGATCCAAAAATTCATGGGTGTCATTTTTAAAAGGTGTTCTTTGATGTAATTCTAAGGGGGCCATGGTGTTATACAGGGGTAAAAAATAAAAGGGGCCAAAATGTGTTTTACATTATACCATCATGTTCAATACCTTTCATCAAGGATTACAGAAAGGTATAGTTTAGTCTACCTGAGCGTTTATATAGTATAAGAGTTAACAAGGCCCCAAAACGGCATTTCAGGTCACACTGGGTGAAATCGTCAGATTCATGGTTTTGTTTTAAAAGTGGTGCCAAATCTGTGTTCGTCTTACTATATACTAACTAAAATATACAGGTCGCATTGGGTCAATGACGGTTTTGGATGATAGAGGGCAAATATGGCTGTGGTCCACACTGGTCCTATTGAGACCACTAGTCATAATTGTAAAATTGTCACTTTGAAGGTTGAACCACAGAATCTATATGTATTTTCTTATTAGG
>JAMKCH010026114.1:0-60881 GCA_023653785.1 Ophioderma brevispina
ATATTAATTATTCTGGTTACAATTCCTTCGTTTGCGACCCTAGAACATTGTGTAGAGGCTTACTCATTTCACAGGTATAGTTTACTAGCCAGTTACACTCAACCGTGTACAAAACTCAAATTTTGAAAATTGGGGGCGCTCTTAAAAAAAATGTGCTAATCATTTGCTTTAAAGTTTTCTACTCTCCATAAAGGTCTCAAATCCTTCATATGATTCAATCTTTACAATGGTTTCAACTCTTACAAGGTTTCAAATCCTCATGAAGGCCTCAAATCCTCAAAAAGGTAAAATCCTCAGATAGGTTTCAAATCATGTTTCAAATTCTCATGAAGGTTTTCACCCCATAAGATTTTTATATTGAGCTTAACAAGTTCTAAACATCTTCATTAATGCTTCAATTTCTCATGAGGGTTTCAAATCTTCATAAAGGGTGAGGTTTTCAAGTTGTCCTGTAATAAATGCACGCTGGCAGATACATTAAGAAATTATACAGATTGGAGGAACCATCAGACCTTGCATCATATACCTTGTAAACGTGTATGCACAATGTGTTGATGGTTTATTGGTACCATTGGGAACCGCTGATTCCAATCTTGATGATGCAACTTTTGGCATCCTTGATAATTTTTGAGATATGGAAGGGGTCTATCTATGGTGTATGACCTGGATGAAAGAATAAGTCTATCACATACTAAAGCCCATAAACCCAATTCAAACTCTTTCATGTCTGTACGACTTTCTGTTTCCTCGTGCTGAATACAAATGAGGAGTGACTTCATTTTTCCATCATTTTGAAAATAGTCTGCAATCAAAGACATCACTTTTTTTCATAATTTCACCTTGATTTTGTCACAAAAATATGTGGACATCTGGAAAGAATGATATTTCTGAGGCACCTTTCGCTCATCTTATCTCTCCTCTCTCTCTTATGACAGATGGTGCCCATAGGCACTGCTGTGGCCTTCACAAGAGCTCACCATTTTCCTCGACCCCTAGCTAAACTTGTAGCTTTTCCATACTCTTTCAGTGCACTCCCAGTTCCATCTGTCAAGCTGTTGGCGGACGAACCTCTTCCTCTACAACCTTTCACGGACCCGAATGATTTGCTTCTCATGCTGTTCCTCTTCTCATGTGCCAAATATTTCAGCTTCCTCTCTTTTACAAGTTTTCTTAATATCAGGCCCAAACCAATCTTCTTCCAACACCCATCATTTGTTCTTTTGTCCTGCCCGGATATCCTCAGAAACCTCCTATAACACCACTTTCAAATGACGATGCATTTGTTTCACTTTTAGTTGTGCCCAAGATTCACTTCCTTAGGTGGCAACACTGAAGACATTTGCCCTAAGCAGCCGCAGGTTGATCTTCCAGGGTACCAATTTGTCAAAATTTCCTGAAGGCGTAAGGACTATCTTTCAGTATAGTGAGACCCTTTCTGCAGTTGATACCCTTTTAGCAGATATGGCCGCCCATATATATATCTCAGCTCTATCTTGCGTATGGTTACAAATGAGATAGCATTGTGAAGGGAAATAAACAAGCTTTGCAATGCTACAACAAACTTCCCTCTTTTAAAACTTACCAAAAATTAATGTTTTCAAATATTAGAAACTTTTTGTGGTTCTAATTTAGCTTCGGAATAAAGCATACAATGTTGCAATTGCAAATTATCATGTTGCGTCCCAGTTGTGAAACAAACACACGCCAGTGCTACACACACCCATAATACAATCCAAAACACATTGTGGTGCTGAAGTACGTCCCCAACAGGTATAGATGACTTTATTTACAGTTCTCCTATCCCATCCTAACACATATCTGTTAATAAGCTGCATATCATGCCCTATATGCCACGGTGCATAGCATTTTCTACTATTACAATTGTTAAGACACTAACTTACAATTTAAGAGACTGCTTGCTACAGGTATTTCATTACCTTTCCCGGACCCCATGCCTAGGCACATTCACAGTCCTCACTCACCAGGGACTTTAGCGAGCGATAAAGATTCTGCAATTATTGACGCTCCCGTCGGCACAACCTGTGTGGGCAACATGAGCTGATGTCGTTTGCAGTTTCATTGATAAACAACCTCGCGGCGAGACACTCTGGCTAAGACACTCTAGGGGGGGGGGCCCCCGTCCTGCGTCAAAATTTGCCTCTGTCTCTCTATTTTTGAAAAATTGTCACGGTTGACTGGCCTAAAACATGGAACCAACTGAATTGATCTTGGGTCAGAAGCGACCCAAAGTCCGGGAACCGTGTTAAAGTTTTACTGTTTTTCTTCTACTACCCTGATTCCAAAATAAAATATGGCACAATTGTTTTTTAGGGGCAGGACAAAATATTCAGAGATACAAGGTAGGAATCGTATTAGCTTGGAATACAACTACAAATTTATAGTCTTTTTGAATAAAGCCAAGAGTGAAATTTTACCTGCATTTAGCAGGTAGTTTACAAATCCCAAGACTGAAGAGTCCTATAAGAATCTACCTTAAAATGGTGATATTGGTAACCATTTTGTATCAAATATCTTAACCTAACACAATAACCATTATAAAGACTATAGGTTGAATATCATGAACATCATCTACCCAGTCTTCGAGACCCTTCTTATGCAATAAAACTTAAAATAGCTATTTTTGGTCATTCATCAACAAATTTAACTTCATTTAAAATTTTTCAGTTGTAGTTCATATGACATGCTATAGGATTAAGATTCAGTACCTTTCTCACCTTTTAATCACTTATATTTTCTTTTTATTCCAATTAATTTTGGGGCCATATTTTCCTGAATCTCTGAACAACTGTTTTAATGCATTTAAAAAAGGTTGGTTGCCCATTTATTGTCCTTCCTGCCCTTTCAAACTAGAAGCAACATATACATATTTATAATATAACGTTTAACAAGGATTTGGGCCTTAAAGGCAGAATTCCCTAAGCCCATCACAGTAGAGATACTTAATAATAATATGTTGTAAAGAGACCTCATTGTCTCTATTTGAAGGTTCATATGATGTTCATTTTAATTTCTCTGTTTTTGAGTTTCATATGATTATTTCCCCTTCCTTGAAATAGTAAAAATCAACACACAAAATTGTCCTCTACTGCTCAGACGGCTGCAACTACACTGCTAAAAAGAAAACCAAATCCTGCTCTAAAATAAAAGACCTGTTGCATTGAGTCAAACAGCTGTGTATTCCTACTTAACTGATGATCAGCCCCAATGTTAACAAGCCACAGTCAAAGACTATCGCCGTAACATAAATCTCACATAGGCACCATTTACAAATAAAGCTAGATTTTTGAGACTGGTAATCCGTGTATGAAAAATAAAACCATCATACTATTAGTTAAGTGAAAGAATGTGCTAATGTAGCCGAGCTGAGATCTTCCAGCTACTTGAAATTGATTCAGTACCTTCATATGGGAGTACATTATACTCGTTTTCAGTTGTGCCCGCCACGCTTTTGTGGAGGTAGGGATGCAATCTGGAATACCCACTGTAATTGACTCCGCCTCCCCCTCGGTGCCTACCATCTATATAAAATCTGCTCTGATTGGCTCTTACAGGACACAACATGAGATAGCCCCTGAGACCAATCAAAAAGTGCTTCTATATCTCTATGTCAACCATATCACCATTCTTAGAGTAATCTCTGATTTGCTCATTACTGATATGACTACTTTCCAGTAACTAATCAAAATAGTGCTTATATGCCACCAGAGCGTGGGGTACCTCCCAGTCTACTTTATCTAGCCCCATACCAGTCAAGGTTTTTAAAAAGATTTTGCTAAGTCATAATTCACGTGTATTTCAAACTGAGCTGAGAATTTTGATAACTTAAATCTCTTTACTTATTTCCTCACTGGTACTTACAAGATAATTTCAGCACTTCTTTCTACACGTTGTGGTTTTATATAGTACACCTCCTACATTCAGAGTATGCTTCATTAACAAAATACATTTTCTTTTAGATTTTTGTGAATTTGAGAGTAACAGCTATCCAAAATATTGAATTACAACATTAAAAACTGATATTTGACTAGATAGCCCTGAAATAGTAAATAGAATAATTGCTAGAAATGGGTATAAAGTGTTATATTTTAGGAAAAAAGTATTACATAATATCACCCTGATCTGAGATTGAATCATACAAAATAATTATTATACAACAACATGGATCTTATAAATTTGTCCTGGTGATAGTACTACTGAAGTATTTGGTTCTTGGCTGGACCTCAACCAGGCTCCAACTCTGTTGCCAAGCAAAGGCTTATGCCACACATCGACCGTTAATGAGTCAGACGGGGTGGCCAAGCCCCATTCAATGTAATCATACCCCACAATGAATCACAATGGCTGCAGCAAGAGGTAGAGTACTTCCACCTGCCTTTCTTCCAAACATTTTGTGCACTGGTTGTCACATGTAAGTCCTTAGTGCCAAGTACTTAAATTCAAAGACTGGATGATTTCTGTCACTACAGAATCATGTGACAACCAGTTCAAATATTGTATGGGAATAAATTGAATTGTGGAAGAACACTATATGGGTCATGTGTCGTATAGTGGAACACCCCTGAATTTGGGAGGACGTTACATTGGCACTACTTTTTTGGGTTTAGCAAAGTGCTCAAGATAAATAATTGTCCAACTGTCATAAATTTGGGCTTAGTTTAAAGCCTATTTATTCTTCTTTTCAAAATGTATTATTTTTTCAATACGTTTTATCGTTATCGTTTTAAATGAAGCAAAATGGCATTAACGAAGTCAACTGTGGAGGAGCGGCGGTGCAGGAGCCGCGGTGCAACCTCCTGTGTTAAGTCTATGGGATTTTGGGTTTTTGACATGCTTACATTTTTCAAATGGTTTGTAAAATGCAAACGCATAGTGATATGGAGATTTTTTTTTCTCTTGCACCGGTTCCATACATATCTTTAGTATAAAATCAAGTACTTAAACAAAACTCAATCCCTATTTAATTGAGTAATTAACTTTGATATTAATTAACAGTTAACACACTGCAAGTAATGGCGATTCATTTTCAAACTATACAAAGCATTACCCAACAAACCTAATGCCTTTAAATCAATCACATACAGTTAAATTAATGACCAACTACTATTCCTTTTCTATTATTAATTGGTAATATTAGGCATTCTGTTACTAATTAATGTACTAATAACTCCATTCGTCATTTGAGCGGCCTATTCACAATGTGAGCCTACGGCATAATTTCATACTAAAAACGAATAACAAACGGATCATGATTGCTAAGCTACTAAACGTTTAAGAAAGACTTAAATGAAGTACTGTTTCCAATAGCAAGTGTAATGTTAGAATTGATGTTCAAGAATTCAAGACAATTTTATCACACACACACAATCGTCATGACGCACAATTTGTTTTTATATAGCATATTTACATATTTTATTGACACACCCTGTTGTATTTCACATGTGAAAGTGTATGGGTCATCTGTAACTACATGTTAATTCTTAATACATTAACTGATCAAAATTTCTTACAATTAAGGAAGCCGTCATCACAACAAGTCTGATTATAAGGGTACAAATCCTAAAATAACTTATGCATCGTTACAAAGTTTGATATCTACAATTTCATACCACCCTGTACAAAAACTTGTTACCTGTCCAGATCTTGGTTATGATTCTTTCTTTCTGAAGATTTCTAACAAGTACCCATGCTTCTTTCTTACTGTTTATATGGATCATTTTGAACTTCCTAATCACTCATGTTATTTTTTCACAAAAAAATGTGGGTCCCATTTTTTGGCCACCCTTTAATGTCCTTGTCCCAATAGCTGCAATGTTAAACCAAATTATATGAGTTGAACGCCTTAAGTTCTGCTGCCTGTAAGAATATATATTTATCTTGCAGATAACTACCTTGTCTTCAAGATTTTTCAAATCAGGTACATATTAAGTGAAAAAAATGGTGTTTTTTTGGTTTTTTTGGCACCTATGTTTTCTCGCACACCCTGTATATCAATGTCAACATTGAAAATAGAGAGTCCCTACAACCTTCAGCTTTCAGAAAATGTATGGTTTTAATATGGTGTTGTACATCATTTTAATGCTTATACTAACAAATACAGAATTGTGAATTTTAATTGTTTTCATGGATGTACAGTTAGGGTTGTCCCCACTATACACACATGAACCATATCTCCTTCCAGGCTGCGCAATATAACTCCAAACTGCAAGTTGATTTTTGAACAATTTCACATGAGCCCAAAGCCTGTGTGGTCCCCATGAGCTCATTCAAGTGTGCATTATTTCCTTATATGAATTCAGAAACAATGCCCTACCGCATAGTTGATTCCAACAACTCCCATTGTTTTAGAAGGGACAATAAGCAATTTCCGATAATTCAGGCACTGCTTAGCGCTACAATAAGCAACAACGTTTTTATCCCGATTGACGCCTCCGGGTCCCATCCCTAGAAATCCTTTATTTTATTGTGCTGAGATGTGGTCAACGAGGTCAATCGGGATATGACCAACATGTGGCCTGATTATTGAACTCACGATTTTGACATGATACATAAGCATTTTGATTTCCATCAAGATTTCTTGATTATGTGTAAGCCATGGTGTCATCAAAATTTCGGATTTCTTGTAAGGACAAATGCCAACCTAATAGCAACAGCGAAATCAAAACAGCATCAACATCTGGCGTACACGAGCTAGTCTTTTTCAAAGACTTAACAGTAGGAGTGCGCTCTTACGCATTTCGAACTGTTACACACAGACTTGACTAAAGGCTAGGCCTGTCACAAATATTCAAATCTAAGTGACCGTTATTGAGATTCTATTACCTCTTCTGCTCATTATTGAAAATACAGCATTCTAAATGGTCAGTTTTACCTGCCCCTTATTCTACAATAATGTCGCCAAGTGCTTTTCTTATTAAAGAAACTGTTTTAAGGTAATAGAATAAAATAAATGGTTTGCGTGTCATTTGTGGGCTCATATTGTACTCCTTGGCAGAAAAACACTTTCAAATAATGGGCTCGGCTGCGCACTCGGCCATTATTTAGTTTTTCTTACCTCGGACTCATTATTCGCCCATAAATGACACTTGCAAACCCTTTATTTCTTAATTATACTACTTGCAGCAGAGTTAATCCACTAACCCCATCGGATTTTGAAAGTCACTAATTTGTATTCTCAATATCATGATATTACTAAGATGTATTGAACCTAAGTTTACGAGGAGATTTTGTAATGTTAACTGAGACAAAAGAGCTGTGCCATAGTAAATGCATGTAACGTTCCCCAATTGCCGTTTGGAAATCCCAATACCCAAATCGAGCAGGTCGTGTCATACACCCTTTCAGCAGAGGCTTTATAATGTTTGGCTTATCAAGATTGTGGGTGCTACATACTGGTATAACCACAGCACTGTGCTGTTTAAGTAATCTCTCTCACATACACAAAACAGGTTGGCCAACTTTTGAAAAGAGTACGACTTTCATGAATTTGATTGGACTACCAACTTATAGGAAACTAATTGAATACAACCATGATTTAACTGCATTAACCTTACCAATTAAAATATTCAATTCATCAAAATCACTTGATATATAGAATCTCCCAGATTAGTAAATCACCATACTATACAAGCACCATTAGAACACAGAAACACCGATTTGAAAACTACGCTGTTTACAATTACCCCACCCCTCCCCCAGGCCCCGTTAGCGATGTCAATTAGCACTGAAATTTCTTCTTCTCCCCCTCCCTCAACTAGAATAAAAACCAAATTGTTAATTTTATGGAGCCTAATCCGTACCTCCCTACAAATTAACTATAAACGCAAGAAATACTTCACATAGTCATAGATCATAGCTTAATCCATGCTTGAGATACTTAATTAATTAATATGAACCTGAAGCAAATGGATAGATTCCTATATATTTGTCTACTTTGTTATAACAAATTACAAACACTTCAAAATTATTTGTATTTCACTATATTTGGTTTTGAATTCATACGTCAACGTGTGCAACCAGCAAATTATAAAAAAAATCTTGTTGTTCATCTTAATTTTTGGAAAGGTGATATCACCGTTGATTTAATCAATTGATTTATTGAATTTTAAAAGTCTGCGAAAATGCACAGACTATTCCACCCTCTACTGCTGGGTTCTCCATGCACATGTCGGAGATTCTGGCCCGATATTAAGGTCCACAACCATTAGCAAATAAAGTGTCCCTAAGCAGCTATTCACTATTCCGACTTCAATCAACACCTCTGATGTTTTCATATCAATCTCTAAACAAACCCAAATTTAAAACTAATGGTAAATTTACAACCCACGACTTTCGGATTACCAGGTGAGGGCCTACAGATGCACGCCACGCCTCTTTTGTAATACTTACATTAACACATTAACAGAATAAAGCGCACACATAATCATGAATAGCGCCATGATGGGACAAGTTAAAGATATATGGTCCAGGACCGTATCTTCAGGCCAAAATCTCACATTAGCATTCTCCATTTGCAGGTACAGGCTCGAACTGTGTAAATACCCTGATTAATATTGCTGGCAGGTAAAGGCTCTCCCTGCAAATACCAAAACCATGCAAAGAACATATTAGCTCTATTAGCTACAAGTTTGATTTCTCCAACTATGTCATTATTTGATATCAGAGAAATAATTAAATGCACTATCGTTGAGATGCCAATCAGAAAATTGGTAAAAATCATCTAGTCAGATTTTGTGCATTTTTGTACAGGTATTCTAACATATCCAGTGAGCAGCGTAACACCAGAAGCAACCTGAATTTTGTGAATGCTGGAAGCTTCTGCAAGACACTACTTACACATTACTGCAACATACAAATGAATGGACATTTGTATTTATTTATTTAGCACTGCAGTTTTCTTCTTTTAGTCAATTTTTCATTAGGAAGAATACCTTGAAATTATACACACTTAACCTTTACTTTCAAGGTACTACATCAAATTTCATGTGGATCACTGATAATGCCTTTCACTTGACATAACTGAATTTCAATCTTGAGTTGGGTACCTTTTAAAGGAATGTATTTTTTGAATTGCATAAAAAATAGTCTGGAAATAAAGGGACACAAGAACATTGTACTTGCCTACACTCGGAATAAATTAACCAAGACCTTAAAGAGACATGAGGAGATTTCCAGAAAGAAGCGCCCCCAATTTTTGTTGAACCCCGTTTTTTTTTGCATATTTGGAATGCTTACCAATGTATTAGATCACACATGAAGTGAATAAGCCGAATATACGCCTTCTTTATGTAATAAGATGATCATTTAGTAATTTCTGTCGAGCATGACAGAAATTCAAAGCATGGTTTTCTATGGGGACAATTACGATAGCAGCCAAGTTCAAAACAAGGTTTGCGGTTTTCTTTTGTACTTGTTTGTTCAATAAACCTTCGAAACGTTCTCGTTAGGTGATCCAGTGAAATTTGAGAGAAATTTGTATTATAAAAAAAATCTCCTCCTGTCACTTTAATGTCGTCATGTGAGTGCTACAAAGTCGTAACTGACATTTTGCGAAAATTGAGTTTTTGCTTTATTTTGCAAATACAGGTAAAAACACACAATTCAAAAGAAAAAGAAAACCAAACACCAAGTTTTTAACTTGCCTGCTGTCCTAAGCAGTCCCTTTAGAGAAGCATGTTCGAACTGTCTGTCATGCACAACCGAAAATACAAAATCATTATCTTATTGATTGAATTTATTGGCAAAAAAAAAAACAACACTGGAAATGTCCTAATGTCTCTTTAATAACAGAAATAATTTCTGAGTAAATACAAGAAGCTTTAAGTAGTTAAATAAATGAGCTGCTTTGAGTTGAATACAAGCACACTTGGGTCAGCAGTTATTACTAAATCAATATATGCTAATAAATGCACTATGTGCACAACTACATAGACAAGACAAAGACAACAAAATTAAGGAAATATAATTCTTATTCAGCGGGCGTGGTTTATCATGTTACCAAGAAATTTGATTGGATTAGGTCAAAGCTCCGCCCATCCATTACTGGGTAATAGATGGATAGTGCGTGCAGCAATTACGCGGTGTAGTCGAATATATGACACGCGCAAACGGCGCGTTTATACTGCGTCGTGCATTTCGCGTTGGTACGCAAATGCAATTTACGCAGCGTGACGATCACCGCGCGATGACTTTGGTTCCTTGGATTGAAACATTTATTTTCAAGAGGGGTGAAATTATTTAAATGAATAAAAAAAGAATGTTAGAATATTTTGGACAAATAAATTATGTTGATAAAAAGCAAAAATTACACAATTCTAAATAAGAATGAGAATAAAAGATGAGATTTTTTTGTTGCGCCGGCATCCACCACTCAAAATATTGGATGCCCATCCATTATGACACCATCTAAGATGGCCAAAACAAAAACTCATCTTTTATTCTCTAATTGCTTAACCCCCTGATGTCTACCGGCCGATTTTATTGGTTGTACATTGGGTTATATGACATATTTAGCCAATCAGAGACATGGTGAGAAAATCTTTAAGGTTTGTAGAAATATAGAGGTCTGTTTTGATTGGTTACTCAGACGTTATATCATGCTATATCATGTAATGAGCCAATCAGATGTATTGTAAGAAAGGTGGTAGACCCCAGGGGCTTAAGTTAGCAACACCTTGTGTATTGACATTAATTTAGGGTTATCTCAACCATACAGTGGAGCTGCCATTGCAAATTACATTCAAGCAATGGTACAGTATTTCTAGAGAATTAAGACAAAAATAAAATATCTTTGATTTTTGCCCAATGAAAGCCATCAATTTTACCAAGTCTAAAAGAGCCAGAACACTGACAAAGGAAAAAATAGTGTTGACGAACACGTGTCATATGCCATCACGGTTTGTGAATGGGGAAAAAGGTCATATGAGGTCACCAACATTTGTGACACTACCTAATACCTAAGGACTATGGTATCCAAGTGTCATGAAAATTCAGCAACACATGTTGAAACACCAAGCAATTTGATAAATCAGACCATTTATGGGCCAGGACCTTTAATAACCTTTAGATGACCTTTGACCCCACTCTAGAGGACATAATTTGTGGGGCACTACCCAAGGACCATTACATGCAAGTGGCATGAAAATGTGTGCACGTATTTGGAAAGAGTGAGCGATTATGTTTAGGATTAACATTTGGGGTTGGGACTGGTGACGTTTCCTGTATGTGGTGAGTAGCTGGGCATACACATGAGCGGTTGGGGTTGGCATCACTCCCTTAGTGTCTGCATTGCTGGGCACATGTGATCTATTATGGCTGGTATCATTTCATCTCTGTGGTTGAGTGGCTGGGCATCCATGTGATTGTACACGTAATCTGTTGTGGTTGCATCACTTCCTTAATGGCTGCGTTTCTGATTATCCATGTGATCTATTATGGTTGGTGCCATTTCGTCTATGTGGCTGGACATTCATGTGATTTGTTGTGGCTGGCATTGTTTCCTATATGTGGTTGAGTAGCTGGGCATACACATGATCTGCTGACGCCACTAACGCTACCGACTGGAAAGTCGAAATGAAAGATCGCTTGCTTGTGTCGTCACTTATCTGGGAAGTAAAAGAAGAAAAACTGGAATTAATTTTAACAATAACGGCAAATGGCTGTATTCACAGTACATTAATAAGGAGAGCAACTTTCCTCGAAGAAACAATAAATAAATGCATGCTTCCTGGACTATAAAGTTATATTAAGCAAATTTAATCTTAAAGGTGTGTGTTCCGATCGTCTTTGGGACCCCGATTTACCCGGAAGTAGCATTGATTTTAATATTAGAAGAAAGGCCGTATATTTCTCATTGCCATCATGAAGTTTTAGCCCTCAAATCCATTTCATTCTCAAAATATAAACAAAAAAATACTGTTTATGACCACAGTATTGGATAGGGCTTTGCAATATGCATTATTGCTTCTACCATCAAAACTGCATGTTTGTTTCCCACGGTACTTGATGTGGCGTATGTGCAAGTGCAAGGCTCTCATATCAAGTAGAGAACAAAATAGACATATATTGGAACAAGCGCCTTTAAATGGCACTATTACAGCTAAACCAACATCGTAGATAAATGTCTGTTCGATGGTTCACAGGCTCCCCGGGGCTCACAATTCAGTGACTTGCACAATCTACATGACTCACCCAATTCACATGACTCGCTTGATTTGTTCAATCTACATAACACACCTGATTTTCTGTGATTTGCCCAATTCTCATGACTACCCCAATTCATAAGACTTACCAGATTCATACAACTCTCCTGAGTCACACAACTTGCCTGACTTGCACAAATCACCCACTCACTTGAGTCACACAACTCATCTCAATCACATAACTCAACTGATTCACACAATCTACCCACCTGATTTTTGAAGAAATCCCTAGCAACAAGAAGAAAATACTTTCTGTCCAGTGTTTCTAGTTTTCCCATCCTACTGATGACATGCGGTAGACTGGTGTTCACTAAGTTAAGGAATTAAAAGGCATGAAAATGGAATAATATATACTAGAAGATTCTTGAACCTTCTAGCCTCACCTGATTACTTATGACACCTGCTAGGTGCAGAGATGACATTTGACCCCCAAGGTCACAGGGACAGCCACAATATAGCTGACTTGTTTATTACTATCCTTTCAGAGTACCAGTGATATTCACACTAGCGGGTCCGACCCAGGGCAAATAGTTCTCTTCTCTTCACACTTGCGCAAAGAATCATGTATCAGCAACTGGTACCGAGGAACAGGTGTTACCTTACCCGCCCCGCGGTTCGGTTCATTGAAAGTCAATACGAACTCAATTAAACCCCCCTCCCCCCGGGTTCATTTAAGGTAAAATAGATTAATATCAATGAACCCTATGTGGACATTTAAAATAATGGGTATTTTTTCTAGAACCAAGTCCTAAACACTCTGAAACCAAGGCACAAATCTGAATGATCATTTTTCATCGAAAAGCCATAAATTAAACAGAGTTTAGAAGAGCAAGTAACAAAAAGGCTAATAAGATGCAACAAGAACAGTGCCCTTATCCACTGAGTGGTAGATGGCGCTGAGAAGAAAGCCGTCAGACTCCATATTGCCATAGCACAGAGGTAACGCTGGTAAAATTTGGATAGGATGCATGACCCTTCCTCTGACCCAGATGCCTGGCCACATGATGGAACCTAACCAAACCCCTGCAAATGAGGGAAATGAACAGCATGGATGAATAATACATACTACACCAAGAATTTTCAGTGGGGTAGGACATGCCAACCTAACGCAACAGAAAGACATCAACTTAGCGTAACCCAGGGCCCTAGAATAAGATCTGCATCCTGAAAAAGATCCAGCCAGCCTTGTGTATCATGATTTGACCTACTCGCAGACAACAGGTCATTTCGCATCCCAAGATGATCAAAACAAATTGTCAAATTGGATGTCAAATTAATGATGGGCCGAAAATTCGTGAGTGATGTTATGTACGGCTACAATCATTCAGCCTCGTTTCCACTGTATTAAAGTGATGAATAAATACAAATTTCATGATGGTGCTGACAATGTGAACACTAAAAGCAAATTAAGTACAGCGTGGTTGTGTTTACGAACAACATGATGTAACAGGCTGATGTCCAGTAAAACAACATCAGAGATCACGTTTATTTGGATTTCTAGCTTGCTTTTCGAAATAGTAAACATTCTGTAGAAAATCTTTTTAACCTATATAACTCATGAACTTTATATATAAATGTATAAAAACAAATATTAGTACTGCCTTTATTCACGCCTCCTGTTTAAAACTATTTGGCCTTAGTCTCTCATGCATTATATATTTTGTATACTATCACTGTTTCCCCTCTTGTGATTTCAGTCTTACTTATACTTTTTCGCTTCCAACTTGAAATTACCAATGCCATGATTTTGAAGGTTGAGCTGCTGATTGACAAGATTCACCAAGTCACCTTATTGATTTAGGGTTCTTGGGGTGAGATAAGTCTTTTATGAACGCAGGCAAGATTCTGAAGCCACTTGAACTCTCGCCTCCGCAGGATAACCTTTAACGAATCCTGAAAAGAAAATTCAGTAATTGCTTTAACGCCTCCACGATGCATAGCTCAACATCCAACTTTGAAACAAATTTGATTGACCAGTTCTTGATGTGTTCAATATTCTTAAACACTTGTAACAAAGATGGTCCATTAAACTACACAACTATTCATTTTGTCATTCATCAAGTTTCAAGTACAACTTTATCTTTGAAATCCCTCCTTAACAGCAAACATTTCATCTTAAACTGACACCACAATCCTAAGGTGAAAAGTTAGTATTCTCCATAATAAAATTGCAATGGACTGTTGTTATCATGGAACTTTATTTTATGTCAATAATTGTACTTTGGGTAATTGTTTAGACTTCCAAGTCTTGAACAATCATTTCCATGTCAAAAAAAATCTACAATAAAAGTTATGTGGGGCACTTGGCTCATTTGTTTTAGTGTTTAAAGGATATTTCCGACCTTGTCATCCAAATAATTTTTGTTAAGTTTCCAGTGAAATTCCCATTTTATCAGTTGTGTAGGCATTTGTGGTTCTGAGGGGGCGAACGCCCATTTAGGGGAAAGGCGTCCTGTCGGAAGGGAAATAGGGTCTAAAACTGCATTTAACATGATCTTTCACAAAATTCCTGTTTTTTACATCAATTTTTCAAGGGAAGGGGCACTCCCCTCCATTTACTAAGCACGCCCGTTTATCATCTACAACATCATACCTATCAAATAATATGGACACTCTCTCCATGGCCATAACTAGTTTCTCGTATCACGTGACTCGTGGTCACTTTCTGATTGGCTGATAGCGTCTGTCGGCTGGTGTTGTTTTAAGACTCCAGTATAACATACTTTGGAGCAGAAGACCAAGTTGCTGCTAGGCATGGACAGGTGATGGCATACATAACCTTCAAGGAATAGCATCAAAACTTCATTGTGTTCGACCTTTGGCTAAAACCTGAGACCTACACTTGTTGGAACCCGAAGTTTTTAATCCTTTATATGTGTTTTTAATCTGTGGGGCACCTTTAATAGCTTTCATTTTTGTAAGATATAAGTTAAATCTGAAATTCCACCAATTAGATTCCACTTTGTTTTCAAGAAACTCTCATTTTTCCGTTTTATGAAGTGAACGCTTACAAATTTGTTTCGAATTCTTGTGAAATCATACACAGGAACCATTTCTACCTGTCCAAATGTCATTGAAGCTTCAAAATTAGTAAAAAACACATTATGTTTTTTATCATATAATTTTTTTTTTAACATTTTTACACCAATGTTTATTGAAACATATGCATTTCCTTTTGAGAGAAGTGGAATGCCCCAAAATACCTATAACCACCCCCATAAAGAAAATGGTCGCCACCAGTGACCCCAGTCACATCTCATTGACCTTCTCTTCTCTTCATTCGTTTTGGCCCGAGCCCCAGACGGACGTCAGAAACATTACCATGTTTGGTTGGGGCGGGCCTCTGGAAGATGGAAGTCAACATTGGAAAGGAAATCATGGCTCATATTATATGATTTATAAAACATAACGTGTTTTTGACAAATCATTAACACTGAGCTGATTTCCTTTAAACACCACTGTTGACTGAAACATATGGCATTAACCTTTTTTCCCCCCCCCCCCCTGGGGGGGGGTTTTTTAATGAATATTTTCAATCAACTCCAGACTAGCACCTAGCAGTCGAAGGAGGAACTATTGTTTCGAAGAGCGTGTCGATAGGATGCAGCCAAAGGTTGAACTAAAGAACGCCAGAGCACAAAAACAACACGGAATCAATTCCTAAGTCAGGAAGCCAATAACTCAACCTAGACTGTGGAGTACACCAGGGGTAAAAGACGCTTAGACTTTATATTGTGATTAAAAGACCTGGCCAAAGTTGTTTGGAGAAGAGCCAGAGCCTAGAATCCCGCAGAGAAAACCAAGCCTAAGAATAGGCGCGAGGAAGAGCTGCCGAAAGAGATGGAGTGCGACGTAGGCCTTGGCCAAAGGGGTCCGAAGCACCCCACGGCACAGGCAGAGAACAATGCCTCACAGCCTTGCGAACAATTGAGGATCCGGGAGGGAACTAGAGAAGCGCAAGGCGAGGACCCGCGTAAATACCGGGGCAAATAAGCCCTACCCCAAAACAGATGCGCGGGCCCCCTAGAGAGGGGGTCCGATCCGAACACCACAGCAAGCACCCCACGGGGATAGGCCCCTTGGGAGATAAAGGTTGAGACACTGAGGAAGCTCATGCCCCAGCCCCGATGGAAGGGCTGAGAGAACAAATCCGACCCTGACCGCGGGAAAAGAAGCTACAAGGAGAAGGAAATCTCCGAGCTAATCCCTGAAGGGACCTGAAAGAGTAATAAAGGCGCGGGCTAGAGCGACGCCGCCCCAATGACAATGGGTGCCTCCGCCAAGAACTCGCCGATAGAACTCAGATCCCAAGAGGGAACTAGCTTTCGGTCAAAACGGACTCCTTGCAGAGTTTAATGGAATGAGCCAACGTTACCGAAGTACGAACCAAACAACCTTGGCTGTGGTAGGCTGAGCCGAGTCGACCGAAAATCCAGACAACGGACAATCGGAGACAGCTAACAAGCCTCAAAATCAGCGAACAGTCCCACCTCAGGCTGTCACATCCAGTAGATGGAGGGAGTTCAGGCCTCGACTCGGAGGTTAGACTACCACCGAGTAAAGACGAGGCAGACCTCCTCAAGCCGGAATCCGCGGCGCCAGACCGGAGCACACCAAAGATCGTCAAATGGGCTAGAATGAATGATAACTAAACTAGCACTCCCCTATTCGGTGTGCAAGTCATCCCGCCCGAAAAGTAGACACAGTGGGTAAACCACCGAGAGTCTACCAAGGGGAAAAACCCAGAGGTTAGCTTTGCAGAAACACGAGTCGAGCTCCGAGAGCGACCCGAGCCGAGAGCTTCACTAACTGTCGGGGAAGCCCGAGCAGAAGCTAACCATGTGGCGACTGCAAGCATAGAGCAGGTGACAGAGTCGTAGCATAACCGATGAACCGAGTCATAGGAACTTCTGGACCGAACACAATCGATATCGAGGTCATACAAGTACCGTGTAGCTAACTCCCGCTACGGCGCATAAGATGCCACCAGAAGAGGTCCTCTGACAGCACAGCGCCTTCGACACAATCTCTCCCGAGGAGACCACCGGAGAGGTGCTCTCTAACGTGCGAGATTACCGGCCCTAAGGAATCACACCGAATGCCTCGATAAAAGGGAGTAACACATCGTCAACCAAACTTGAGATGTCAGACATCGGAAGAATGACTCACACGGTGTTTTACGCCCAGAGACAGCCCACGCGTGGAGCGAGAAGCTCCCAACTGACTTAAGTCCAGGTCACAACTAGAGAGAGAGAGGGAGGGGATAAAAAATCCCCAGTCGGAATTGGGCAGACCACCATGTCAACAGCTCCCAGGTCGTAATACGGTCCATAGCACCGATGTGCCCCCAGACCCGAGGTACTATGGTAAAAGCACAAGATCCGTCGCAAGGCACGCGGGAAGACAAGCTAATGCGTGGCAAAGAAAACCCGCAAGTGAAGAGATCGAACAACGGGAGCCTTAAAACCGCTGGAGAGGAGTGGGAAACCCCTAAGACAGACCCCGACCGAATCGGGATCACGACCCCGGCCTGAGCCCAGGAACGCGCTAGCGCGTACAGCCAACGCTAGGCCCGGACGAGCCCCAACGCCAGGCCCGGACAAGGCCCGATGCTAAGCCCGTACAACTAGCCCCAATGAGGGCACAGTCGATCCGACACCCCAACCCGTGTTCCAATCCCCCCCGAGAGGAGACAGCAGACCAGGCTAGTAGCCGGGACCAAAGGATGTGCTAGAAACTGCAAAAGAAGCCAGCCCCTATCTCCCGCACAACGTGAGAAGGGACCCACGTCAAGAACAAACCGACCCCACAGTGGGCGTGTCAGGCAAATTCGAAAGACTCAAAGGGCTAGCCCCAAGGGGGCGAGGAGTAAGGCCTGGAGCACAGGAAGTTAGAACAACAGGCCACCACGCAGCGCCCAGGAAAAAACAGAGCCCCGAAGGGGCGAGGGCATCCACCTAGGTGGGAGCCAAGCCCCAATGGGGGAACGTAGCATCAGCGTCAAGACTCTAATGACAAGCCCGAGACAGGCACGAAGCAGGCTAAGGCCCGAGGGCACCATCCGCATGTAACCGAGGTCTCGCGCCGCACAAGAGTGAGGACAGAGGGCAAGGGCAAAACAGCCAGGCGCGATTTTCCGTTCCCCGTACGTGTGAATAGCCAAGGAGAATGGACATAAAGCCCCTACCAACCCTACCCCAAGCCTAGCCGGCCCAGTGAAGCCCCTGGAGGTCCACGCTAGACCGACATAGGCACAGGCCTCAAAAGCCCCGAATGGGGCCAAGGTCATACACTAAGCAGCAGGGCATCATCCCTAGGCCAGGCCCGGCTAGGCCCACAAGTGGTCCAAGCCAAGCTGCGTGTAAAAGAACCAGGGCAGCTACCCCGATGGAGATGAAGGGTCATCGAGTAGCAAAAGCTAGCGATGAAGCCCCACAGGCCTAGGCCAATGAAAGTCAAAAGACCGCCAAGGCTACAGGCCACGACCTCCCAAGGAAGTCGGGGCTAAAAAGACCCAAAGACCATTATCCACCAAAGCTGGATACATGGTCTAGACCCAGGGGGAACAGAGACTAACGCCATACGGCAACTGTCACTAGGCCCCGACTCGGAAGCGTCGCTAGGCCCAGCTGACCCCAGGATGGGAGCAGCGAAGATGCCTCATAGCCCAAGTCTAAGTTCCCCAAGGGAGACCGCGGACTAGGCTAGTTAGCAGTAAGCCTCAACCAGCCGACCTACGAGCCAGGACCGCCCAGGCCTAGATGGCCCAGCACCTAACCGGCAGAGACCAGAAGCCTCAAGTCCCAAATGGTGCCCACGGAACGGGCCCGGACTAGCACCGACCGCGAAGGAGTAGGCTACCGGGCAGCAACAGTCATCCGCCAACATAGCATCGACTGAATCACCGTCGAACCCAGACTTATAGCCCATTGGAGGGTAGCCATACAGGCCCAATGCTACCCAAGCTCAAATGGAGCCCGAGCAGCGAAAGCACCCCAGCGGAGCCGGGGCAGAGTGCATAAAGGCTAAGGTCCTTGGCCCCGACGAAGCTGGCAAGCTATAGCACGTCCGGATTCTCCCCTTCCCATTGAGAATCCGAGCGGGCTAGGTCCCCCACTGGCAGGGCAGGAGCACCCTAATCACACCCAGGTGGGGGACCCTGCATCGAAGCTAGAGCACGTTGCAAATGACGCGGTAACCCAAAGACTACACAAGGCTGAGAGGGCTCACACCCCAAGGCAAGCAACAGGCCAGCCAGATAAGGGGTGAAGCCACCAGGCATCTGGCCCTGCCGCCCCGCTGGGGAGCCCTGCAAGAGCAGACTTGGATCGACCTTAGGAACCGCCGAGACCTACGGTCATTCCCCGAGGGGATGCCCTAGAGCCAAGGCGGCGCGATATCCCCGAGGAGACAGGTAGCGGCGCCGTGAGTTGAACGTCAACACCAGCGAAGGCGGACCAGCAACACCCGAGCAACAGCCCCCTAAGAGGGGACAGTCGCCGTGGTTAAGGCCGAACAACAACGCCAACGACGGCGGATAAACAGCCAACATGCAGCGGCCACCACCTCCGAGAGGGGTAGACGCTATGCAGGCAGGAGTACTCGCGCCCCTAGGGCCGGGGAGAACACCCTAAAAGTCCCAAGCCACGAGCTCTACACCCGCGAAGAGGACTAATAGAGACAATGCTACGAACGGGCACGCAGCGCGCCCTGAAGAGGGCATGCTGCAGCCCTTGCACCGAGCCCCCCCCGGAGGCAAGCCCCGTAGTCTGCCCCACGGTGGGCCGACGGAAACACCCCCACGGGTTGTCCGTAACGGCAGAAACCGTAGGTGAACTACCGCTTGACTATCCCCATCAGTAACCGCACGGTACCCCGCGATAGGTGATAAACCTGTGCGAAGCGCCCGTGAAGTCCTGGTAAGCAATGCAGCAACGAGCCAGACCTAACCCCTCGTGGCTAGCGAGCTAGCCATGCGGGGTGTGCCGAAACGGCTGAAACCTAAGCGGGAACTAGCGCTGGACGATCCGCACCAGTAACCGCAACGGTACCCCGCGTAAGCGGGAACCAACCTGGCAAAGCTAACCGCGCTCACCCACCTGCCCTTGAATGCCTGGTGAAGCATTCAGGCCTGAGCAGATTGACCCCGCGTGGCTAGCACGCTAGCCATGCGGGGAGCGGTGAGCGTAACCGACACCCGCGGCGCCCGTAACGGGGCGCCGAGTAAACCACCTCATGTCTTAACGAATCAAGCCCCGAGGCCGGCACCACGGCAGCGCGGCCGCAAGTCCCAGGACCCCAAACCACAAGCGCCGGGTGTCGGTACTGTCGGTGGATCGGCCCGAGAAAACCAGGGCGTCACCATTGCCAAAACACCGCTAACTAACCGGACGGACGCAGCCTCCCTACTCCCCACAGGGAAAAGGCAGAGCAGACCACTCTAGCCTGCAACCGATAAAGAACGAGCTAAATCAGGCTAGCCCCTGCACCGATAAGCAATCGTAGCTAAATCAAGTCGAGCCAGGCTCCGTCAGCGTGCTAGCCAGGCAAGCCCCCGAGGAAGCCGGCCGACTAGCACACTAAGAAGCTACCGAGGCTGCCGTACCGGAATGACCGCAGCCGCCAAAATCCCGAGGGAAAGGGCAGAGCAGATCGCGCTAGCCTGCACCGGAGAAGCCCCTAGGCTAGACCAGGCGCCGCGGCTGGTACGAGGTAGGACGTCGACAGAGAGACAACTCCATCTAACAACGCCATGATAGCCGAAGCTACCCCAAAAACATCTTTTAGGTGCTCCCAAAGCAGCAGGGCCGCCTTGGAAGAACATCGGACCGGAGCCCGAAAACTCCACCCCCCCTTTTCTTAGCGAAACATAGATAGGGAAACTGTGTTCAATGGCGAACCATTGAAACAGAAAGGCCACCGCAAACGAACGAGCACCAAACGATCGACAGCGGAAACGAGACCCGTAATGAACGGACGGAAAAAGATGTCCGCGGGGCGGCGAGGGGGAAGCGAGCCAAATGGGCGCGGCTGTCGGAACGAAAAACGAGCGTTTGACAACACAAGGGACGTGCCTGCGGTAAAGACCCTGCCCGCCAACAGGAGACAATGATACCGTCGCGGTAACAGAGTAACACACGGTAAAGAATTTCCAAAGTCAGTTTTCACATATTTTAATTAAATACAACAATCATACGATAATATAGACACACACAACCAAAACACTGTTTTTATATAGTAAACAACTACAAGACACAGAAACAGGCTCAAAAATCAGGCATCCAAGCACGCAAACACGTGCGGCCATGGCTGCCTTTGTTTTACCTTTTTTCCTCCCGCACAAAATCACATGACGCACCGGCGGCAAAAAAGGCTATAAATAGGAAGAACTCCTCCACGTCGAAAAACAACAGCTATTTCCGACCATGTAGAGTGATATTCATTAATTAATCCCAGATAGAAATCCTAATTGGTGTCTTCTGTGAAATACTCTATCAAATAGAAAGCTGTGGCTATCATGATAAGAGTGTGACGCTGGCTAACCGTACTGCTACAACTATGAACAAACAAATAACAAAAATTCACTCTATATATCAGTAGTGATGGGCTCACTGATATATCACAAAAAACACTTGATACTATAATGATACAAGCTGACCTGACAAAAGGTTCTAAAAATATGTCAAAACAAAAAAAAAAAATCAGTATTTGATGGACAAGCTGCATGCAATGCACCCAATGTTTTGTATATTGCGACGAAAGCACTATATAGTCGTAATGCACCAAGCTGAAGTTTGCATTTATTTAAAATTCAAATGGTTGCCATGACAACACTTTGGGCCTAATGATTACAAGTGAGATACAAAATGTGATCTTTGAAAACAAATTAAAAAGGATGGCTACTTTTTTTGTGATGTCTTCATAATTACGTCAAGACTACCAGTTATTTTGATGTGCTAAGAGTAAGCTATGACAAGATTCAGTGCTGTAAACTGATGTGTTCATCCAGTCAGAAATGCAAGAAATGAGATGAAGGAATGATAAGAAAATTTCCACTATTCGCAATGTTTTTTTCACTTTTGACTCAAGTTGTAAGAATATTTCCAAGTGTTTAGCCATAGCCAACACACTACGTCACTAACCTATAAAATTCTCTTGACAAAACCTGTTTTGACAGAATACTTACTTTGCAACAGGTTTCAAATTCTTCATGATGTACTCAGACACGACTGGGATGAAAAAATCAATGTCTTCAATGGCATCTGACTCCAGCAGATACAAGACCCCATACAATGCTCCTACCTTGGACGGGAGGTGAGTGCTCCGTAAGTGACCTCAAGCAGCTTAGAGATCTTCTCTGCTATGTCCCGATCCTAACGAAAGTCGGCCATCATAGAGAGAAAAAGAGAGAAATCAAATAGTAAATAATGCATTCCTTGATATGGCATACTGTGTCATTAACTACATATGCCTGATATTGCATACTGTGTCACTAACTTACATATGCCTGAAATGGCATACTGTGTCACTATCTTACATATGCCTGATATGAAACACTGTTACTAACTTACATATGCCTGGTATGGCCTACTGTGTCATTTACTTACATATGCCTGGTATGGCATTACTGTGTCACTAACTTACATATGCCTGGTATGGCATACGTGTCACTAACTACATATGCCTGATATGAAACACTGTTACTAACTTACATATGCCTGATATGACATATTGTGTCATTAACTTACATATGCCTGGCATGGCACACTGTGTCACTAACTTACATATGCCTTGCATGGCATACTGTGTCACTAACTACATATGCCTGATATGGCATACTGAGTCACTAACTTAATATGCCCGATATGGCATACTGTGTCACTAACTTACATATGCCTGATATGAAACACTGTTACTAACTTACATATGCCTGGTATGGCATACTGTGTCACTATCTTACATATGCCTGGTATGGCACACTGTGTCACTAACTTACATATGCCTGAAATGGCATACTGTGTCACTATCTTACATATGCCTGGTATGTCATACTGTGTCATTTACTTACATATGCCTGGTATGTCATACTGTGTCATTAACTTACATATGCCTGGTGTGGCATACTGTGTCACTAACATACTATGCCTGATATGGCATACTGTGTCATTAACTTACATATGCCTGATATGGCATACTGAGTCACTAACTTACATATGCCTGATATGAAACACTGTTACTAACTTACATATGCCTGGTATGGCATACTGTGTCACTAACTTACATATGCCTAGTATGGCATACTGTGTCACTAACTTACATATGCGTGATATGGCATACTGTGTCACTATCTTACATATGCCTGGTATGGCATACCGTGTCATTAACTTACATATTCCTGGTATGGCATACTGTGTCATTAACTTACATATGCCTGGTATGGCACACTGTGTCACTAACTTACATATGCCTGGCATGGCATACTGTGTCACTATCTTACATATGCCTGATATGGTATACTGAGTCACTAACTTACATATGCCCGATATGGCATACTGTGTCACGAACTTACATATGCCTGGGGTGATATGGCATACTGTGTCACTAACTTACATATGCCTAGTATGGCATACTGTGTCAATAACTTACATATGCCCGATATGGCATACTGTGTCACTAACTTACATATGCCTGAAATGGCATACTGTGTCACGAACTTACATATGCCTGATATGGCATACTGGTCACTAACTTACATATGCCTGATATGGCATACTGGTCACTAACTTACATATGCCTGATATGGCATACTGTGTCACTAAAAAATGCCTGGCATGGCATACTGTGTCATTAACTTACATATGCCTGGTATGGCATTACTGTGTCACTAACTTACATATGCCTGGTATGGCAGACTGTGTCACTAACTACATATGCCTGATATGGCATACGTGTCACTAACTTACATATGCCTGGTATGGCATACTGTGTCACTATCTTACATATGCCTGGTATTGCATACTGTGTCACTAACTTACATATGCCTGGTATGGTATACTGTGTCACTAACTTACATATGCGTGATATGGCATACTGTGTCACTATCTTACATATGCCTGATATGGCATACGTGTCATTAACTTACCAGTCCCAATACTGCTGCAGCCTTGCATATGCCTGGTATGACATATTGTGTCACTAACTCATCCTCAACTGGTGGGTTCTTGGGTTCACTTCTAGTAATGTATCAAACATCCACTCAAACTGACTACGCTGGGTGAAGACATCCGAAATTACTAACACCTAATAGAAAAACAAATTATAGAATTGAGTATTTGTTAATCTTTTTCCCAAGATGATTGAAAAACTAAAAAAGGAAAATCAAAACACTCTCTCAACCAAGAATCAATATGGAGCTGAAGACGTGGCTGATACTAATTTGAATTTTTTGCACGTTGTGTGGTATTGTCTAGTAAACTACAACTGTGCGAACGACAATGCTCAAAAATGCATATTTGTCATAAAATGAACGATTGTGTAATTAGAATTGGGATCCCGATTGTAATTTAACAGCGGAGCTGGAAACGTCAATTTTATGTTCGTTTATGATGAAATAGTGGTACCTCACAAAAATTACCTCTAAACATTGACTTTCCAATGGTAGAGCAAACATGTAAATGGTGCAATTTCCCAGCTATTTCATATTGGAAGGATGCTCCAACAGCTGTTGAATTATTATCAGAGATCTCGATATTAATTATTCTAATTACAAATTCCTTCTTTTGCAACACAGAAAATTTTGAGCTCTACACTGTTAAAAATGTGCATTAAAAATAATGGCGTTTGACTGGCACTGGGACCTCACTACTGTTTAAACCGACATTTTTTTACCATTATTTGCACGTTTATTTGCACGTTTCAAGTTCTTTTTACGGTTATTTGCACGTTTTGAGTCCCAGCTGACCGTCAAAACGACGTTTTTTAAGAACATTTTTAACAGTGTACCATTCACAGTTGCATTTACAGCCAATTACCAATGCAACTGTTGCAAATCTTAAAATATTTGGAAAATGGGGGCGCTCTTTAAAGAGTTAAGCAATTGCTAATAGCTCAGCCTCAGACCCCAGATTTTTAACCGGAAATGGGTCAAAATTTGATATCTGAAGCAAGCTACTTTTTTTTTATTTACCTGTGAAATCTTGGGCTAAAGGATGTTCGGTTTGGAAGTTACGAGTGAAATGTGCCCCATTTTGGTTGGCCAATATACATTTTACACAGTACTCGATGTGCTTACAAAATTCACATTTTTAGTCTCTCACATCAAAACAGATTGACATATTGGCGTGAAACTTTACAAATGGGTTTTTGAGGTGAAGGCCCTTCTATCTACATGAAAGACTTTATATACTTAAATTTGGTCATCCCCTTTAAGAAAGGGACACTGTTCTCCACAGGGCCATATATGCAGGGCTTCAAAAAATGGATTTTTGGGGGTACAAGTGGACTTAAATGTAACCCCTAAAAAGTGTCTTTTTTTACTTTTGAATATCTCATCACCAAAAAGTGGACTTTGTCAAATTTTCTTTAAATTTTTGACCTTTTTAGGAACCCTTTTGGAACCCTGCACCTCCACTACACAACACAGCTGTTGAAAGTCTCATTTATTAGGACAAAACCTCAATAAAACTAAAAATATCAACAGCAAAACAACTTTTGGAAACTAATTTGGATTATTTATACCACTGTATAATTTACGCAATCATTGGGGCAAATATGATTTTTCTTCAAAATCTAGTTTACCACGTCTCTCTATGTAGAATCGACATATAGAGGGCCCTACAACACACCAACCATGACCTTTGTAGGCCTATATGGCAAGATTCCTGCAATGGGTTTTTCTGATTTTTGCAGAGGTAATAGTCTTGCATATCCTTACTTATATCAGTTGTCAAAATTGTGTCCGCCCACTGCTTAAAATTTGCTCTAAAATAAAAGAGACGATTTGCATGGGGTCAAACAGTACTCAGGTCCAAGTACTCAGATCTTACCGATTTGACCGTTTCACATAATAGCATGAGAGGAGTCTTGGGTGTAGCGTTGGTGTTAAAACCATTCCCATTATACTCTAAGAGGACACATGAGACAAGAATGGACATCCAGGTTTGCTGGTAACCGCACTGGTGAGGCTGTTGCTGCAGCTACTGAACCTCCCTCTGAACTGTCTACTACTGTGGGTAGGATGTTATATTAAGAGCCCAGATGCCATGGACAGAGATCTAAAGGAGTAAAAAAAAAGAAATGTTTAACCACTAACCCCTGTAGAGAGCTTCCATAATAAAAGTCTCAAAATGTTGCTGAAAATAATTTGTTGAACTGCTGAAAATAATAATATTGTTGATTTATATAGTGCACATATTCACCTTAGTGGGTGCTCATCTTAAAAAAAATCACAAGAAATTATGTGGTGTTCAGTTCATGCATGTAACGTTCTAGTAAAACAATGAGTAACAGGGACATTTCCTGACGAGCACTTCAATTTGTTTTAGCCATATGCAGCAAAACTTTCTTGGATGGTTGTTGTATGCTTAATCAAGTTCAAATTTAGGGAAATCCATATCCTCATAAAATATTAATATTTTCTGAAACTGATAGTAACACACTTCCATGATTTTCCAAGACGGACAGGTTTAAACACAACTTTTTTCTGATTTTCTGAGGTTGACAGAACAAACACTGCTGGGCAAATGTTGTTCCTGTGCACTTAGGAAGGCACTGTTATCTCGCTTGCTCATCGACCCAAGCAATATTTGGGGAGCTGCTACAGGGAATATTAAGTGCTGATTGGATTGTTCACTTAGCCAGCTGCCAGCTTACGTCACCGAGATTGAGAGAGTATACAGTTTAAACGATAATACTTCATACCTGGCTGAGATCAAAGCCTGAGTACTCGGGATCTCTTTCCAAGTTTGCTCCAAATAACGCATCTGCTACTTCAAGCGATGATCGAGGCATACCGGTCATGACTGTACATATACCTGATAAACAAAAAAATTTTGAGTGAGCTTAACAAACACTGCCAATATTATTAAACAGGATTTGATGGCATTCATTACTATCCCATATACAAGTGTCATCAAATTTGGATTCTGGGATCTGTAGAAGTTCACCTTTTAGTTATAATATGAAGACACTTTGAAAAGGCAGTGAGAATTTTGAATAGAGATTTTGCACCGTATTCTGTGAATAAAGAGCAGCAACTGGTAAGAGGGAGTTTGCACAGATTTTACGGGGGAATAAGGGTGGAAGTCTTAAAATCCACAAAGTATGACCTTTGACTTGGACTACAGAACTGTCTGTCACAGCGAAAGTAGTGGTGATACTCATAATAGATATAAAGTAAACCTTTCTTGAAGTTTGGGAAGAGGTTGAAGATGCTTCCAATAGATTGAAAGGGTATATCAGATTTTTTGGTACAACCTCTGGGAATGGGGGAACATTGTAAAATAAGGGGGTAAAATTAGTATGGGTAAATTGAAATCAAGTCAAAATTGGGTTTAATGCACACCAATGTATTTGTCTCATTATAAGTATTTAAAAAAAGTATAGTTTGTCTAGGATTGGCTATTGTATAAATTTGCCATACTTTAAAATGTCACTTGCACAGAAAAGTCACCCTAAAGGATGATGACACATGAGAGTGCAACTTTCACATCCTTTAGATTTCTTTAATTGGAAAAATGCATTCATTTTGGCATGTATTGATACTCTTTGATGAATTAACAACTATTCCAATTCCAATCTTATTCCATAAAACAATAAATCAAATGATCCAAACAACACACCACACAAACATATGAGTAGGCAGGAAAGCCTTAGGCCTGAGAAGAAACTACCCTTAAAATACAAAGAATTTGACAGAAAATCATTGAACAAACAATTCTATAAAGACAAACACGAGAAAAGACAAGGAAGATGCTCAAGACATTAATTAGTTCATTATTTGATAATGTTTGTTTAGTTGTGCGAAAATGTTATTACAGATCTGGATTTTTATAAAATTTGGCAATGAATCAAGAAATAGGACCAGTATTTGAAGGCGTTATCGGTAAAAGATTTATTATTAAGTTATTATTTGTCAAGTTGAAGTCGTTGGCGTGTCTTGTAGGGTAGTCGTGAACATCAGATGTTTTTGAAATCTTTTTGAAAGCCACGGGTAGATCGTTTATGGAATATCTGAACATGACCACTCCAGTTCGCAGTGTATACATATCTTGTTAAAAACCAGTGTTTTTTTTAGAAAATTTTATGTTTTGCAAATAAGTGTTGGTTATGACTTCTGTAGTTACTATTACGACTACCTTCCTTGCCCATTTTTGTTAGTTTAACAATGTTTTATCCAGATAGGAATTTGCAAGGCTATTTTCTTACTCCAGTGCTGCATGACTTGCATCGCCCCTCAACCACCTGTCCTCGCCACACCAGTTTACGACCACTGGGCGAGAGCAAGAACGGCATCTCCTCGTTGGCTATGGGCAGGTGTGCCTCACCAAGCTATTAGTCGGGTTGCAGGCTGTGGAGTGAGTAGACGTTGACCTAGATAGATTGATAGGTACATACGGCTAGACAGGCTGCCTGGCTGTGCTCTATTCCTCCTGAAAATAAAAATACTGCATCGTGTAAGTCATCAAGGACTAAAGGCTGACTTATGAGATTTTGAAATATATATTTTTTTGTGTATTAATCAAAAATATTCACTATAACTAAAAATAGTATCACCTAAAATGCTCCTTCCAAAGTTTGAATGTGTGAATCAGATCTTTCAATTTTGATGCAGTAAAACATTTATTAGAGTATAACAGTGCCATAGGATAATGTGTAGAACAAAACTTCCGGATCCAGAAATTTTTATAACAAGATCCTCACTGTCAAAAATAACCAACCCGTACTAGCTAGGCATGGGAATACTTTTGCCAAAAAAATTATAATTTGGCCAAAAAATGAAAAACAGCTTGACTTTGGCAAAATACCCAAATTCATGCTGAAAATTAATGAAATGTGAAATAAATTTTGGCCTCACAAAATTGAGTTTTTAAAATTCTCATGCCTGGTACTAGCGGCAGCACTGCATAACCTTTATACCCGCAGCACAACACTTGCACAATGACGCACTATCTATATAGTATCGTCTCATATTAGACAGGGGCAACAACCAAATGAAAATTGCACATTTGCGTACTAAACCCTATCCACTGATAAAAATAATGGAATATTTATATGATTATTTCTCCAAGCCCACAACGCGTATTTATTTCAGTCAGAAGCACTATTTTGATTGGTACTCGAGGGCTATCTCACGTTGTGTCGAGTATTGAGCCAATCAGACATTGTAACATAGGTGATAACACCCAGGGGGTTAATCCAGGCTCACCTCAAGTGCCATTTCTCAGGGATATCATGACGCTAATACTCCCAGTAGTCCTGCCCAAGTCTCCTCAAACTGTTGCCGAGATGTCCACCCTGAAAATGACAAGTTACATAAATTTGTTTGCAAATGACACGATAAGACACAAACACATTCTCATGTACAAACACAATAAGTCCCAAATTGACGTCCTAGAGAATTCTTGGAGGTATTTACATTTCACACTCATCCCATGATATTTAAATCTTCTATTTTCTGGCAATATGATCGCTACGGAGAAGAATAGATTAGGTTCAGTAAATGTCTTCCCACCTAACACACACATTACCGTTTTTGGGAAAAAAAACATCAACACTTTTTACTTTTCGCCGATACTTACTGCCATGACTTAAGTCGGCGCCCAGTTAATAAAAGGGCCCCTGGCTACTGCATGGCAACTGACTCATGAATTAATGCAGTGAGCTGCTGTGGTGGACATGGAGTAGTGGGTGGTATAGTTACCACGCAAGAAAAATCCCCAAAGTTTCGCGTAAAAACAAACCCCACAGATCGGCATTTCATGGTTCCGGTTCCTAAATCACTTCGGTAACACGATTTTCTTTTTGCGTTCGTATTTTTAGTTTTCCTTGTCCACAAGTTTGTCTATGCTAACTCTCCCATTTGGTGTAAGAACCCATTCATTTCTCATTTTAATGCATACTCACAAGATGTGTAGTAAGTTCTTTTGCAGTGTACCATGTAGGGCAGTGGACATTTGGCTTTTGGCACATTTACATTTCATATTGACTTTGTGTGTGACTGTGGGCATTTTTGGTGGGTTGTGGGCGAAGTGGTTGGTTTGAGGTGCAATTATTATTGCGCATGCTAACAAGTGACTTGCCACTGAGCTGGGCTAAGTATCATGGGCTAAGGCGCATTTTTTCCACCTGTGGCCAAAAATTCGCCTAGGACCCGAAACCTTTAGCCCACAACTCTACCCATTCTGTTTTTGCGATTTCAAAAATGCACTTCATTGGTGACCGTCTATATTGATCAAGAGTAAGTGATTGGAATAACCCTATGACCACTTGTTAAATTTGAAAGAAAGGACCCCAAAACAGAAATATGTGTCGGCATTTCAATTGAACATCAGTCACAGAGAGGTTGCCTAATTGTTGGTACCTTGTTGGCCACCTACCTATGGTAGTAGCTCTGACTATAAACTCCTCAGAACCTCCCTTCTCGCTTTAGATATTCCATTGGTACAGGTGTCATATCATTCTATTGCCCCTCAAACTGGGATTCCAACCCAACCTCCACACAAATGGAGGATCCTAGCATGCCATACACCATGGCAGCCCTAGTCAAGCCCACTACCACATTCCTGAGTTGCTTCTGAAGGAATTGTGTTAACGTAGCTAGGACCACGGCTGTGTGAGGTAGATGGGATGTGGAGGATTCTATGAGCTCGGCTGTTTGACGACACACTTTGTTGGAATTCTCTGGTTCGTGGAAAAAATAAACCATTGCGATTTAAATACTAACATTATGGCAGGGAGAGCACATGCATGGTCAAATTGCCTGAATATTAACATTAAAATACATATGACATATATAATAATATATAACACTACTGAAAAAAAAAAAAAAAAACAAAAAAAAAAACCAAAAAAAAAAAAAAATTAAAATCTTGAATTTTGAAAAAAAGTTTTTTAATCCTTGAGTGAAAGAGGGAAAGAGTTTGTTAAGTACCACCGTCAAATTCTACACAAAACAAAAAAAATATTTTTATCCACACACTTTTTCTACTTCCGAGACAGACGTCTTGAACTAATGCAGTCATATGAATTGTTGACATACTTTGGGTATGGTCAAAAGATATCCAAGCACTCAAATACAAATGGTTCCTTGAGCACAGAGGGTTGGGCATACTAAGTAACACCCATTGTTTCAGCTGAATGCAACAGGTCCATTATGAAAGCTGCTTAGTATCTTTACCATGTGAAACAAGTGTCAAGCAACTATCACTGTGTAGTAGACCTTAAATGTTTCCTTGGGGGACACATTTCAATGGTCATTAATGCAATAGCGCTTTGTGCTACTTTACCAGGTGTATCAATTGTCAAAGCACTAATTGCTTACGGGTTCAGTAACCCTTAAATGTTCTTGTGCCCTGTGGGTTACCCATTTTCAAGGGTCTTAATGAATGGCTACTTTAGGCAATCTTTAAAAGGTGATCAATTGTCAAAGCACTATTACTATGTGTCAGTGGACTTAAATGTTTTCCTGGGGGACACCATTTCAAGAGCCACTGATCAAAATGTTGGATACTTTGTTTTTGATGGAAATTTAATTATGCAAAACTCCCTTGTTAACTGCAATATATTACGTACCTTTAGACAAGCTGTTCAGTTTGCCTTCATTCTTACTACTGCTGTTACTATCTGTTTGGTCTGTCTTTTCATCACACACTATCAAGTAGCCAAAACAACCCTTCCATTAGAACTCCATGCAGCTTACTCTGGCTCATATTTCGCTGGACATGAGATACGGGCAAGTATGGTGCTTGCATGAACTGTGCAGCGTGCAATCCAACTTGCATTGTTTTGAGCGGTAAGTGGTCTATCATAGCAATACCTCCAAGAAATTATGAGCCACAGAATATAGTATGGCAAAGATCTCATGCTTGAACTCAGGATAACAAATAATTATGAGATGCCAGACCTGTGAGTGGGTTTCGAAAAAAAAGCTGAAATAATAGCATAAAACTGGGTTACATGTTCAAAAACAGCTAAAAATTAAAAAGCTTAAAATTTTGAATTTTTTTGAAGGCATAAAAATCTTAACTCTCGCCGGTCTGGATGTCCTTAATCCAGATGAGTCATTTTTTTTAAACACAAAAAAAAAATCAAAATTCATTTTTTTTTAAGTACAGAATAACAGATTGATTTTGTTGTTTTGCTGGTTTTTTCCTGGCCCTCTTCAAGGAAGACTTGAAGGGGTATTTTGTGATCCACAACCTTGCCAACCCACCCGACTTACATCAAAGAGTCAAGATTTTTATATCATCTGAAACGTTATCCTTAGTCATCCATGTGTACCTAAGCTTACGTGCAAATTTGGTCGTATCTTTAAGAAATTCGCAATTTGTCTTTTCTGTCCGAAATGGACAGATATTACAAGACAGTGGTCCTCTGAGACCCGTGGGAAATGAGCAATTGCTCAAATACCAAATCGCAAGATCGGAAGCACTAAAATTCTGTGAATAGTTTTTCTGAAGGGATACTTGTGAACCCTACCTGAAACTAGTTGCTGGAATCATGGGATACACCTTTAATAAAACTCCTCCTTGTCAACCTGGTATAATGAAGTAGTTAAAATTTCAACCCTAGGCACATACTCCGTATTAGTGGATTAATGAACACAGCTAACAGCAGCACAAACCCACTTCCCATGACTAACGCTTGGCTGGCCAATTAACACCGTTGGGTATTTGTAGTACTTAATGCATACACTCCATGCACACCTGAACCTATTGGGATGATACCCCATGAGGTCTCTGTTCTAGCAACACCTGGTAACCTAGCAACAGAAGGAAACCTTGTAAATTAATAACAAGTTGTAGCGGGGCAGATGTTTTATGTGCTAGATTTTCACTTTTGGGAGAAATCAAGGAAAATTGGGCGAAGGTTTTTCAGAATGTGCCTCATTTCAAAATGCTATTGAAACAAAATTTGAGCAGCAGTTTTAAGCTTGTTGTATTTCAAAATGAGTCATATTACATTTCATTTAGTCAATAAAAGACAATTCCAACCACTCTTTGGAAGACAAGGCTAAAGTTGGTTTGTTTGCATGAAGGTGTTACAAATATGGTAGAGTTTGTCATCATCTCCAATGAAGGTTTTTGCACTATGGCCAGGAGGTGCAAGGTCAACAAACTCTCCATCAAAAGTTACACTAAGTTTCATTTTTTTTATTTCATTGCTCCTTCAACATAAATATTAAATAAATTTATAGTTTGCATATTCATGGGGTTTGTTTTGTTGTTAAGGATACTCTCCACTGTTCATATTTAATATGTAACCCCTTGATGTCTACAAAAATCTGCATGGAACTTTCGACCCCAACATTCCCCACCCCCTCATCAGATAAATTTTTAAAGGTCCCTGGACATGCTTTAAACTACTTATAATTACCCCCAAAAAATGGGTTCCATTCATAGTATGTATTGATATCAATGTACAATCTGCAATAAGCAGTAATTGAAAACATATATGGATAAAAAACATATGAAGGCAGGAAAGCCATATAGGCCTGAGAATAACCTAACTTAAAAATTACAAAAATTGACAAAAATCATATGAACAAAAAATCTATAAACCATTCCATCATCAGCACTGTCTTGTTGTGTATGTTCTTTATTATTATATTTAATTTTTGATAATGTTTTAAGTTGATTGCGAAAAGTTTTACAGATCTGGATTCTTTTTAAAACTTTGGCAATTGGATTCAAAGAATAGGACCAGTATTTGAATGGCGTTATCGGTAAAAAAGATTCTTATTAAGTTATTATTTGTCAAGTTAAGTCATGGGCGTGTCTGGTAGGGTAGTCGTGAAAAATCGACGTTTTGTGAAATACTTTTTGAAAGCCACGGGTAGATCGTTTATGGAATATCTGAACATGAAACACTCAAGTTCCATGTATACATTACTGTAACAGTTAGAAGATTAGGTTTGCAAATTAAGGTTGGGAATGGACTTCTGTAGTTACTATTAGAGACAGACCTTATTGCCCATTTTTGATAGTTTAACAAGTTTTATCAAGATAGGATTTGCAAGGGACTATTTTCTTAAGCCAGTGACTGCATGACTGCATCTCCCTATCAAACAACCGTCTCAGCCACACAGTTTACGAACATGGGCGAGAGCAGAACGGCATCTCCTCGTTGCTATGGCGAGGTATGTGCCTCACCAAGCTATTAGTCGGGTTGCCAGGCTGTGGAGGGGAGTTAGAACTGTTTGCCTAGTAGAGATGATATGGTACAGACGGCTAGACAGGCTGCCGGGCTGTGCCTCTATTCCTCCTGAAATAAATACTGCATCGGTAAGTCATCAAGGAATAAAGGCTGACTTAGAGATTTGAAATATATAATTTTTTTGTGTATTAATCAAAAAATAGTCAACTAGAACTAAAAATAGTAGTCACCTAAAAATGCTCAATTCCAAAGTTTGATGTGAATCAGATCTTTCATTTTGATCAGTAAACATTTATGTAGAGTATAACAGGCCATAGGATTACTGTGTACTAACAAAAATTCCGGATCGGAAAGTTAGAACGAAGATTCCTCACTGTCAAAAAGAAACCATACCCTCAATGCAGGCATGGGAATTAAATTTTGCCAAAAAAATTATAATGTGGCCACAAATGAAAAAACAGCTTGAAAATGGCAAAAATACCCAAATTCCTGCTGAAAATTAATGCAAATGTGTAAATTTGCGGGCATCACAAATTGAGTTAAAATTCTAATTGCTGGTATAGCTGCATGCACTTGCAAATTACTACAAGCAGCACAAACACTTGCACACTGAGCACTATCTATATAGATCGTTATATTAGACAGGCAACAACAAATGATATTGCACATTTGCGTATTAAACCCTATCCTGAATAAAATAATGGGAAGATTTATTATGATTATTCTCAAGCCATCAATCGCTTATTTATTTCAGTCAGAAGCACTATTTTGATTGGTACTCAGAGGGCTATTCTCACGTTGTGTCGAGTAGGGAGCCATTCAGACATTGTATCATAGGTGATAACACCAGGGGGTTAATCCAGGCTCACCTCAATGCCATTTCTTCAGAGGATATCAGGATGCTAAACTAATCCCAGTAGTCCTGCCCAAGTCTCCTCAAACTGTTGCCGAGATGGCCACCCTGAAAATGCAAGTTACATAAAATGTTTGCAAATGACCACGATAAGGACACAAACACATTACATGTACAACACAATAAGTCCAAAGTGTAAGTCCTTAGAGAAGGCTTGGAGTATTTAAATTCACACTAATCCCATGAATTTAGATTCTTTCATAATTTTCTAGCCAAATAGGATCGCTCACGGAGACGAATGATTAGAGTTCAAGGAACTGCCCCACCTAACACACACATTACCTGACATCAACACTTTTACTTTTCGCCGATACTTACTGCCCGGACTTAAGTCGGCGCCCAGTTAATAAAAAAGCCTGGTACTGATGGCAACTGGACTCAGTCAGTATGCAGGGAGCTGCGGTGGTTGGACATGGCGTAGTTGTGGTATAAGTGACCAGCAAGTAAAAATCCAGCTCGGTAAAAAAAAACCCCACACAGATTAGGCATTTCATGGTTACTGTCTCCTAAATCACTTCGGTAACACGATTTCTATTTGCGTTCGTAGTTTTAGTTGTCCTCCACCAAGTGTCTATGCTACCATACCAAGTTGTGTAAGAACACCCTTCATTTTCTCATTGAAGGCTACTTCACAAGGATGTTATATAGTCCTTTCTTTTGCAGTGTACCATGTAGGGCAGTGACATATGGCTTTGTGCACATTTACAATTTCAATATTGACTTTGGGTGTGTACTGTGGGGCATTTGGTTGTGGGGCTAAGTGGTTGGTTGAGGGCAATGAAATTAGTGAGCAGCTAACAAGTGACTTGAAATGAGTGTAAGTATCATGGCTAAGGTGCGCATTTTTCACCTGTGCCAAAATCTATCGGCCTAGGACCCGAAACCCTTTAGCCCCCAGACTCTACCCATTTCTATTTTGCGGATTTTCAACAATGCACTACATGGTGACAGTCCTATAATTGAATAAAGAGTAGTGATTGGAATAACCTTGGACCACTTTGTAAATTTGAAGAAAGGACCCAAAAAAGACAATAGGTTGTAGCATCAATTTGAAAACCTTCCACTCCGAGGAGTGTGGCTAATTGTGCGACCTTGGGTGGCCACTCCATATTGGTATTGCTCTGACTAAAACTCCCTCAGAACATCCTTCTCCTTGAGAATTCCATTGGTAAAGGGGAATATATGACTATTGCTCCCTCAAACGGGATTCCACAACCCACACCTCCACACCAAATGGAGGAGTCCTAGCATAGCCATACACCAAGGCAGCCTAGCAAAGGCCCAACTAACCACATTCCTGAGTGGCTTCTGAAGGAATTGTGGGACTGTAGCTAGGACACTGCTGTGTGAGGTAGATGGGAGGTGGAGGAGTTCTATGAGCTCGGCTGTTTGACGACAAACTTGTTGGAATTCTTCTGGTTCTGGAAATAAAATAAACCATTGCTGATTTAAATACTAACATTATGGCAGGGAGAGCACATGCATGGTCAAATTGCCTGAGATATTAACATTAAAATACATATTACATATATAATAATATATAACACTACTGAAACAAAATATCTTGATTTTGAAAAAAAAGTTTTTAATCCTTGAGTTGAAAGAGGGAAAGAGTTTGTTAAGTACCACATTCAAAATTCTACACAAAACAAAAAAAATATTTTTAATCCACACACATTTTTCTACTCCGAGAAAGACGTCTTTGAATATATGCATCATATGAATTGGTGACATACTTTGGGTATGGCAAAAAGATATCCAAGCACTCAAATACAAATGGTTCCTTGAAGCACAGATGTTGGGCATACTTAAGTAACACCCATTGTCAGCTGAATGCAAGCAGGTCATTAATGCAATAGCTGCTTTATGCTATCTTTACCAGGTGAAACAATTGTCAAAGCACTATCACTGTGTCAGTGGACCATAAATGTTTCCTTGGGGGACACAATTTCAAGGGTCATTAATGCAATAGCTGCTTTGTGCTATCTTTACCAGGTGTATCAATTGTCAAAGCACTATTGCTACGGGTCAGTAGACCTTAAATGTTTCCTTGGGGTACACCATTTCAAGGGTAATTAATGCAATGGCTACTTTAGGCAATCTTTAAAAGGTGATCAATTGTCAAAGCACTATTACTATGTGTCAGTGGACCTTAAATGTTTCCTTGGGGTACACCATTTCAAGGGTAATTAATGCAATGGCTACTTTAGGCAATCTTTAAAAGGTGATCAATTGTCAAAGCACTATTACTATGTGTCAGTGGACCTTAAATGTTTCCTTGGGGGACACCATTTCAAGAGCCAATGATCAAAATTTGGATTACTTTGTTTTTTGATGGAAATTTAATTAGCAAAACTCCCTTGTTAACTGCAATATATTACGTACCTTTAGACAAGCTGTTCAGTTTGCCTTCATTCTTACTACTGCTGTTACTATCTGTTTGGTCTGTCTTTTCATCACACACTATCAAGTACAAAAACAACACTTCATTAGAACTACATGCACTATACTCTGGCTCAATATTTCCTGGACATGAGATACGGGCGAGTATTGCTTGCATGAACTGTGCAGCGTGCAATCCAACGGTGCATTGTTTTGACGGGAAGTGGGCTCTCATAGCAATACGTCCAAGAAATTATGAGCCACAGTATATATATTGGCAAAAGATCCCATGCTTGAAAGTAAGGGATAACAAATAATTATGAGATGCAGACCTGTGAGTGGGGTTTGAAAAAAAAGCTGAAATATAGCATAAAACTGGGTACAGAGGTCAAAAACAAGCTGAAAATTAAAAAGCTTAAAATTTTGAATTTTTTTGAAGGCATAAAAAATCTGAACTCTCGCAGGTCTGGATGTCATTAAGCAAGATGAGTCATTTTTTTAAACAAAATCAAAATTCAGTTTTTTAAGTACAGAATAAAAGATTGATTTTGTTGTTTTGCTGGGTCTGCTGGCCATCTTCAGGGAAAGACTGAAGGGGTATTTTGTGATCCACAACCTTGTCCAACCCTCCCGACTTACATCAAAGAAGTCAAGATTTTATATCATCTGAAACGTTATCCTTAGTCATCCATGTGTACCTAATCTTACGTGCAAATTTGGTCGTATCTGTAAGAAATTCGCAATTTTGTATTTTCTGTCCGGAAATGGACAGATATTACAAGACAGTGGCCTATGAGACCGTGGGAAATGAGCAATTGCTCAAAATACAAAATCGCAAGATCGGAATCAACTAAATTCTGTGAATAAGTTTTTCTGAAGGATATCTAGTGAACCATAAATGAAACAGAAGGTGCTGGAATCATGGGATACACCTTTAATAAAACTCCTCCTTGTCAACCTGGAGAATGAAGTAGTTAAAATTTCAACCCTAGCACATACTAACCTGTATTAGTGATATAATGTACACAGCTAACAGCAGCACAAACCCACGTCACATGACTAGCTTGGCTGGCCAGATTACACAGTTGGGTAATTCTTAGTCATAATGCCATACACTCCATGCACACCTGGAAGCCTATTGGATGATACCCCATGAGGGCTCTGTTCTAGCAACCACCTGGTAACCTAGTCAACATAAGGAACTTCTAATTAATAACAAGTTGTAGCGGGGCAGATAATTTTATGTGCTATTGATGTTCATTTTGGGAGAAAGCAAGGAAATTGGTGCAAAAGTTTTTCAGATGTGCCTATTTCAAAAATCTATTGAAACAATATTTTGAGCGCAGTTTGAAAGCTAATGTTGTACTTTCAAAATGGGAGTCATATTACATGTACATTTAGTTAAAGACAATTCAACCACCTTGAAGATCAGCTAAATTGTTTGTTATGTCATGAATGTTTACAAATAGTAGAGTTTTAGCATCTCCAATGAATGGTTTTGGCAACTATGCCAGGAAAGTGGCAAAGGCCAACAAACTCTCTCCATCAAAAGTTACACTAATTCATATTTCCTCAACTGTTTTTATTATCTCTTTTACATTGCTCCTTCAATCATAACTATTAAATAAAGTCTAGTTTGCATATTCATGGGGTGTTGGTTTGTTAGCCGTAGCTCCCACTGTTCATTTTAATGATGTAATCTTGATGTCTACAAAAATCTGCATGGAATTTCGACCCATCCTCAATCATAGAAATTTTAAAGGCCATGGACTGCTTTTAAAACATACTTATAATACCACCAAATGGTTTCATTCATAGTATGTCTTGATATCAATGTAAAATCTGCAAGAAGCATTAATTGAGAAACCATATATTTGATAAAATTGGTCATATATCATGTGTTTTGGACAAGCTTCAAGGAAATTCCAAAACGAAGTGATTATCGCGCTGGCAGCGTGACCCGGAAGTGACTCCCGAGTCAAATAGCGATATCTCGTAACGCGTCATGCTCGTCATCGTGGAACGGAGGTGCGCGTGGCCCAGTTTTCCTTGCATACGTACCAGTTGACTTCTTGCGTTATATGCATCGTACGTGTTGTATCATATGGCTATTTTTTCTTGATTTGGTGCCTTAAAATTACGATATTAATAATGTGCTGTATTGTCGACGGTGCACCAGCGGCGACCGTACCGGAAAAAACAAAAAAACAAAGGAGAATCAGAAACAAAAGTCTTTTATTTCAGTTCCCAAGACAAATAAACCGACAGGAATGATATCTGGAGTGTGCGCTGCGGTTAGCCCACGTGTGAACTTTGTTTACAACTTGGTTCTTGACGTCAAAAAAATTACGGGTCAAATCCAACTCCAGCATCTTGTGATGCGTACGCGAAAACAGGAGAAGGGCCCTGTTCAGTTAGGGTATATTTATCCTTGAATTTAACCCTTTCCCGAGGTTCATTTAAAATCGTGTTGCGATTGATCAGGAACCTGTTGAGGTACGAAATGTAGGAGAAATTAAGGAATGTCTACTCAGCCGTGTTCCATGGACCCTTTAAGACTCATTCCATGAGGAATTCTCACCGATATACACGTCAGAGTATGTAAAAGAAAAAGGTCAAGCACGACGAATAACCCTAAAATTTAATCTGGATCTAAAGCAAGACTCTTGCGTCAATACCAGCCCGGTGGTTTCGCTTACCGTCATCCTCTACTGTCGGTTACCCATTCTCGTTCGTCAGGATCACGAAACAGGCCGTTTTTTTTCCTCACAATTTCGCGAATTTTTATTTTCGCGATATCAGAAAAAAGGGCACTTTTTCATTTTGAAAGTTCGCGAATTTTGAAAAGAAGTCGTACAGTGGGGTGGTCGCAAGAAAAACCCGTATTGGAGACCGTTTTTATAATTGTCCGTGATTTTCGCCATGGATTAAAAAACAAGTATAGCTATGTATCATTCTCAACATTCACGAACGACATAGATTATGGTTTCTAGAAGATTCCTCTTGTCATCTGCGCATGGTTCACATGCCCCTTTTGTCATCATATTATAATCATATTTTATTGTTGAATGTATTTTCCATAGTTCGCGTTTTGTTTGAAAAGGGTGATAAATTAGAAATCATTCATGATTTTGGGAAAAAAGGGGGTATATTTTAGCCCTAAAAAAATCACGATTTTGCACAAAAAGGGGTATTTTTTTAAACCAAGATATGCGAAAAGGGGGGTGTTTTCAATTCCTACGAACGAGCATGGGTACCCGACAATAAGAGAAGTGAGGGTACCGGGGTGTTTCCAAATCTGTTTCACATATATTAGGGTTGTATAAAGTATTTTCTTAATCAGCAGCCAAAGAATGAAGTATTAGCTCATAAATTCCGATAATAGTCTAGCAGATTATATTGGTTCCTGTGCACCCGCCTCCCCCTTAAAATTTAAGAATTCTTGTTACCAAAATCAAATATTGTCCCAAGGGGTCCATTTGGCAGACATCTTGGATTAAAAGAGATCAATCACACAAAGTGGTTCAATTTAGTTGAAAAGTATCTCAAATGATTTGTCTCATCATAAGGAATCAAAAAATAGTTTGGCATATCTATGTTTAGTTTTAGAGATATGGGTGAAAATGGGATAACGGTCATTGAACTTTTGATTGGTCATTGTACAGGGGCTAAATTACAAGAGATGTTGCATAAACCCAGTTTATCTCCCAGTGGCTTACGCCTAAAGGGGAAATTTGCCATAGCAGATACTAAGGAAATTCCGAGTTTATGCATCAGCTGTTGCAATTTGTTACAGTGTAAATCTTTGGTGCTTTCGGGTGCCTGCAATATTCACTCACATCAGCGGCAGCAGAAATGGGAGAGAGGGGCATGGCCCCACTGCATTTTCAATACATGCCAAGCTTATCACAGTTGCATGAGAAAATGATAGTAAAGTAATGAAAATTGCTCAGAGTGCCAAGTGGCACCTCCACTTTGAACAATCGTTCCGTCGCTGACAACTTTAGAGTACAAAACTTTTGTCAAGAAATTCAAAATTATTAATTTTCATAAACTTATTCAGAATGCCATAAAAAATGCATTCAAATGAGTACAAACAAGCCTAGTCTTAGATCAGTGTTTTTTTTTTAAAGGCGGCTTCCCTTGTGGTCATTTGGGAAGCCATCTCAAAATCCACCCACTTTTAAAATGTAGTATAATCTATATAATACATTTTGCCAGGTGTGCCAGGGTTGACCTACCTCCAGACAGGTAATAGCAAACTGTCCTATGTCCTCCAATTTCTCACTTGGAATATTCTGTTCTAGAGTTCGTGCCGACACCAGATATTTCACCAATGCCCCCGCTAAATCATACAAAGTATTACACCAATCAGAATCCTGGAAAAATTCCATGAGTTTAGCATGGTAGAGTCTGTCAGTCTCTCTACGAGAATCAGTTCTAACCACTCTGTGTTGCGGGGGTAACGAGGCTATGACGCTGTGAATTCTAGAAAGCAGAGCCGTACATGCAGTCCGTAACAGAGGGTCTAGTACTAGCGGCCTTTGTGGCCTATCCATGGTATGGGGCCTTTCTTCTAGTGACTTTGCCCCTGAATCTGGACCTATGTGCGATGTGTCTATAGAGGGCATTTGCATCTGATACTTGGTGCGTTCTAGACCGACGATGATACAGTCCTTGAGCAGAGCACAGCTGAATTCCTGTAAAAGAGATAATAAACACAGTTGAGAAATTAGTCACTCCAGTCTTCCTTTCTTAACAGCAGTTCCTAATTATTTCAGCATGTATTGACCTCACCCCATTAGCCCAGACAAAATGAAACTACTGCAAGGCAAGAAAATTGCATACCTAATCTTTATAAACAACAACTTTTTACAGAAGACTTTTGTATGTTGCTTTACATGTATAGCAATCATTCTCGGGCCCAAACTGGGAATGTGACAATAATTTGTTTTAAATTATGTGGCCATAATGCAGACTGTCTTACATTCCAAGATTACATGTACAACCGCACAGAAAGACTACAGTGTTATTTGATTCAAAATAACTTTATTAAAGGTATTGACAATGTAATAAAATCTGTTTGTTTTCCACTGGTTTCTAAGTCCAAAAACAAAGTCTGAATGTCCTACCGTTACCGTGGAATTGCCCATGAGTTAAGTGAGTTGAGTAAATGAGTTACTTGGGTATACATACCTCATTTTTCATTATTGCTGGGATGTCCTGTGTGTCCAGTTGTGCAAGAAGTAGCGAACACTCGCGAGCAGAAAATGCTCTGTCGCTATGGCAACAGTCTCGTACCACTGACAAGAACCATTCCTGTAGCACATAATATCAACAGTAAGAGTTTAGACAATTTGTTTTACTCTACCCAATTTTCATCAAAGTATCAATAAAGCTAAAGTCTGACTTAACCAGGTTTGTCATGTAGGTGGTGAGATTTCAAATCATTTCAATTGTTTCAGTACCATAAACCAAGCTTTGTTTTTGTTATTCAGCAGCCAAAGAATGAAGTATTAGCTCATAAATTCCGATAATAGTCTAGCAGATTATATTGGTTCCTGTGCACCCGCCTCCCCCTTAAAATTTAAGAATTCTTGTTACCAAAATCAAATATTGTCCCAAGGGGTCCATTTGGCAGACATCTTGGATTAAAAGAGATCAATCACACAAAGTGGTTCAATTTAGTTGAAAAGTATCTCAAATGATTTGTCTCATCATAAGGAATCAAAAAATAGTTTGGCATATCTATGTTTAGTTTTAGAGATATGGGTGAAAATGGGATAACGGTCATTGAACTTTTGATTGGTCATTGTACAGGGGCTAAATTACAAGAGATGTTGCATAAACCCAGTTTTATCTCCCAGTGGCTTACGCCTAAAGGGGAAATTTGCCATAGCAGATACTAAGGAAATTCCGAGTTTATGCATCAGCTGTTGCAATTTGTTACAGTGTAAATCTTTGGTGCTTTCGGGTGCCTGCAATATTCACTCACATCAGCGGCAGCAGAAATGGGAGAGAGGGGCATGGCCCCACTGCATTTTCAATACATGCCAAGCTTATCACAGTTGCATGAGAAAATGATAGTAAAGTAATGAAAATTGCTCAGAGTGCCAAGTGGCACCTCCACTTTGAACAATCGTTCCGTCGCTGACAACTTTAGAGTACAAAACTTTTGTCAAGAAATTCAAAATTATTAATTTTCATAAACTTATTCAGAATGCCATAAAAAATGCATTCAAATGAGTACAAACAAGCCTAGTCTTAGATCAGTGTTTTTTTTTTAAAGGCGGCTTCCCTTGTGGTCATTTGGGAAGCCATCTCAAAATCCACCCACTTTTAAAATGTAGTATAATCTATATAATACATTTTGCCAGGTGTGCCAGGGTTGACCTACCTCCAGACAGGTAATAGCAAACTGTCCTATGTCCTCCAATTTCTCACTTGGAATATTCTGTTCTAGAGTTCGTGCCGACACCAGATATTTCACCAATGCCCCCGCTAAATCATACAAAGTATTACACCAATCAGAATCCTGGAAAAATTCCATGAGTTTAGCATGGTAGAGTCTGTCAGTCTCTCTACGAGAATCAGTTCTAACCACTCTGTGTTGCGGGGGTAACGAGGCTATGACGCTGTGAATTCTAGAAAGCAGAGCCGTACATGCAGTCCGTAACAGAGGGTCTAGTACTAGCGGCCTTTGTGGCCTATCCATGGTATGGGGCCTTTCTTCTAGTGACTTTGCCCCTGAATCTGGACCTATGTGCGATGTGTCTATAGAGGGCATTTGCATCTGATACTTGGTGCGTTCTAGACCGACGATGATACAGTCCTTGAGCAGAGCACAGCTGAATTCCTGTAAAAGAGATAATAAACACAGTTGAGAAATTAGTCACTCCAGTCTTCCTTTCTTAACAGCAGTTCCTAATTATTTCAGCATGTATTGACCTCACCCCATTAGCCCAGACAAAATGAAACTACTGCAAGGCAAGAAAATTGCATACCTAATCTTTATAAACAACAACTTTTTACAGAAGACTTTTGTATGTTGCTTTACATGTATAGCAATCATTCTCGGGCCCAAACTGGGAATGTGACAATAATTTGTTTTAAATTATGTGGCCATAATGCAGACTGTCTTACATTCCAAGATTACATGTACAACCGCACAGAAAGACTACAGTGTTATTTGATTCAAAATAACTTTATTAAAGGTATTGACAATGTAATAAAATCTGTTTGTTTTCCACTGGTTTCTAAGTCCAAAAACAAAGTCTGAATGTCCTACCGTTACCGTGGAATTGCCCATGAGTTAAGTGAGTTGAGTAAATGAGTTACTTGGGTATACATACCTCATTTTTCATTATTGCTGGGATGTCCTGTGTGTCCAGTTGTGCAAGAAGTAGCGAACACTCGCGAGCAGAAAATGCTCTGTCGCTATGGCAACAGTCTCGTACCACTGACAAGAACCATTCCTGTAGCATGCACATAATAATCAACATTAAGAGTTTAGACAATTTGTTTTACTCTAACCATTTTCAATCAAAGTTCAATAAAGCTAAGTCTGACGTAACCAGGTTTGTCATTTAGGTGGTGATATTTCCCCAAAAAAAAAATCATTTCAATTGTTTCAGTACCTAAACAAGCTTTGTTTTGTGTTATTCACACATTTCATCAGTAAATGGACTACGAGTTGCACAAATAAAAATGCGCTGGGCATCCACCACTAAAAATATTGGATGCCCATCCATTACTCCATCTAAGATGGCCAAAACAAATCTCATCTTTTATTCCATTCTTATATAGAGTTTGTGTTAATTTTTGTTTTTTATAGACAAATTTACTTTCAAAAATATTGTTAACCAACAATCAATTCTTTATTTATTCATTTAAATAAATAATAAATGTTGCTAATAAATAAATAAATACATAATAAATAATTTTGTATTTTTACCTCGCGCGTATTCCAATCCACGTAACGTGACAAGGCGCTGTGCAGCGCATTAAAGGCGCTCACACATCAGAGAAACCATAATACCAGAACAGATTTAGCCGAGAAAGCTCGATTTCAGAGCAGGAGAAACCGGAGTACCCCGGAGAAAACCTGCGGGAACGAGTATGGACCGAAACCAATTCCATCATAAAGCCACACCGAGAACGAGCCCCTCCCGGATTCTAACCCGAGACCTGATTGGTGAAAGGAGAGGGAAGATCACGCTGCGCCACACTTATATGCATGTGTCATAATATTCGACTACACCGCGGAATTGCTGCACGCACTGGATGGGCGAAGCTTTGACCTACCCAATCAAATTCTTGTGAACATGATAAACAACTCCCACTAAAACGAAGGATTACAAATGTGCACCTTCATATAACAAAAAAAAATACCACACATGGTTGCATGCAACACTTCTGACTATCATTAACTAACATTTTGGTCTCAATAAACATTACCTTATTTGTTGGCAGCATATTAAAGTCTTCAGATCGTAGATTCTTTTGAGGCGGGAGAGTGATGCGATTCTGGCGTGTCAAGCCACTTTTAAAAACGACTTAATACAGAATACAGCCTAGATGCCTGAGAGAGGAGAGATAGGAAATATTTTAGTCCTATTTTTTGGGAAATTGATCAGATTGATCTTAAAAACTTATGACATCACTGCAAGTTTTGTTTTAAATTATGAAGATTTTAAGGAGGAGAGATGTGAAGAGGTAGACACTATCAGTGATTTTGCTAAATTCATCAATCGAAAAACTATCATCAAAAATCAGATTTTAGGCATGTACGTAACAAGTACAGGTATCCTAACATAACCCTGCAATGATAAGACCAGAAGCAACCTAATCAGGCAGAACTGAGATTTTAGTCATTACGGCCCGAACGGACACTTACTACAACACGAATTGAATGGAGAATCGTATCTGAACCTGCTTTTTCCTTCTTCCTTTTCTTTCAATTCTACAGCTGAAAAAGATAAACTTATGGATAATTCTACAGACTTATCCTTCACTTTGAAGCTATTCCTCCTAGCAAATTTCAAATAATTTTTCAAATCACTGATAGTGTCTTTAAAAAGGGATGTATTTATATTATTATTAGTAATTTATATATTTATCTTTTCAAAAAGTGAGGATGTGGGCACTTCTGTTTTTTTTTTTCCTTTTCCGAAATAAAAGTTTTTCCCCAAAGACGAATCTAGTGTCTCTTTCAGCAAGACTTCCATATGTGCAATGCCAACTCGCACAAATATATAGGGTAGGGAATACACTAGTTGCAAACGAGACTGGAAAAGGTATTGAGACTGCAAAAATCACTCAAATTTCGTCTTTTTTTTATGCAGCAAAAAAAAACGATGCGGGGTGGGTAGGAGAAACTTTCTTGGCCTGAGCTAAAAATCAAGACGTGTGTACAATTCTAATAAACTACTTCAATGGTAAAAAAAAAATACACCAAATAGTTTGTGAAAAAATAGTTTGAGAAAATTTGTCATACCGTGCTTCAGTAAATTTACATTAACATTGATTTTTGGCACACACCAGTACAGAATATACAAATGCATTATTGATTTTTTGTCAAACTGTTTAGCTCTTGGTGTAATGTGATTTAGAGTTCATACTCTTAATTCCTTGATTGGATTATTGTAACAGACTCCTGATTAAATAGACTTCAGGAAGTCCAATGAACCTCTGCAAGGGTCATTACCAACAAAAGCGTAAATACGACTACATCACCCTAAACTTCATTGACTTCACTGGCTGCCAGTACAGATATCACATTCACTTCAAAGTTCTGGTACTGGTTTACAAGCACTTTGTACAATCAAAACACAAGCTATATCTGACATGCTCCAGCTGCCCAATCAGTTTCGCCAATGTCTACATTCCTCCACCTAATCGCCACAGCTTCTTGAACCTCAAACCAGGGCTGGAAAAAATGCTAAATTATCTGGGAATACAATCCAAATTTCCCTTCAATTACTGCAAAATTTCTATCACAGAATTTCAAAAACTTCCCTTCAATTCCAATTATTTCTTTAAGTAAGGACAAAGATTTCCCTCCAAATATCAAAATGTTCCAGGGATGTCATTACCCGATTCCCCACTTTTTCCAGGCCATGCTCAAACCTATCGATTATCTTTTGGGTGACCGGGGTCTTTTTCTGCACCAGTCCTAAAAATCAGGAACATTCCTGCAATGACATAAAATGATGATCAAATTCCATGTCTTCCAGATTGCTATCAGGAGTTACTCTTTATTTTATAAGATATTGTTTGTGTTTTAATTAGTAACCTTAATACAAATTTTTTGTTTTTGGTACTATATTAAATTTCATTATTGATTGATTCTACATACATATTATAAATCCATGTCAGACAGTGTTACAACGAAATCCTAAGTCACTTCTGCAACGATGCTAGCATCCCACAAAAAATGCATTTGTATTTTGGCTTGGGTCTACCAACATGAAACATTTTTTTACCTTTGGGAAAAAACTTCCCCCCCACCCCTCTTATCTTTCTTAGTTTCATGTTGTCCTTCCAGTCTCTTCCCATATCTCTAATGTCAACTGGTTATAGTCGTGAATGAAAAAGGAATAGTGGAGGTGGCGGGGGCCGTTTGCAGGTATTGGATGAATGAGGGGGGGTTTGATGGGCCCTGAGGTGAGTGGCGGAAAGGGGAAGAGAGGGGAAATGAGATAAGAAAGGTGAGGGTGGAAGGGTGTTTAGTTAACGAGAGGTGAGAAAGAGGTCTTCTAGTCTCTCTGCCAGTAACATCTCTACTCCGACACGCGACGGAATCACACAGCCTGGATACGGCCTGATGGTGAGTAATTCAAAAACGTTCTATAAGCCGCATGAGCAGACTCCTGATTGCTGAGAGAATACCTTCAATGCTCTTGTAGAGTGCGCTTCATCACCATGCAGGTCGTCGTCATGGCAGAATCGCAGGTTGACTGCCCTCAGAAAGAGCCCACTGGCCGCAGAATTTCGTGGATGGGCGCTGATGACGCAAATAAATTTCACGATACTTGGCATTGGTTCTTTTTCTCCATTTTTTGTTAGAAAATAGGGACAGTGGTCCCAAAAAAGGCATGTGAGTTAGGTGGTCAAAGAATGAGTGTATGAGCAGGTATAGTGACTCCTAAGTGACCCCAGGAGGACCTTTGACTCATTCTGGGTTAACCCACATAAGCTCCTTGCCTCAATTTTAAGCATAACGCAAGTACGACTGATGACACTCGGCATAAAAAAAAAAAAAAACTGCACGAAAAAGCAAGACATTTTAACCAAAAGTGGTATACACATTTACAAGATAGGCCCCATGGTGATCCCGAATACTTTGACTCATCTTGCAACCCCACATAAGACCCTTGTCTCAATAAGCATACCAAGTATAACTTGATTCATCACTGTACTAAAAGCCAGACCAAGTGTTATACGACAGACACACAAATACACCATAAGGTCCTTTTTATACATCAGACTACCTAAACCGAATAAAAAAAATACGCTTTTGTGGATCTCTTTCAATATATCTAGAGAGTAACTAAGTTATCCCGGTATTATAGTGAAAACAAAGTGCAAAAATTCATTCCCTGCCCTATAGAAGACTCTACATCTTTTCACACATTGTTTGCTTGGGATGGATTTACCCCAGCTGCAGCACTGAGGATGACAAATTGTTCTCTAGCTATAAAAAAGGGAAAAGAAGGAATTTATCTCAACAACACAATGATACATGGCATCTTACAGACAACACAGATCAAGCTATTGTAAGTGCATTGTAGCCATTTTATCAATACAGTAGCAGAAGAGAATAAGAAGGGAAAAGAGAAACGAGCAAAGAACTTTTTATGATGACAACAAGTTTTGTTTATTGGGCTAAAATATAAAGGGGGGAATTATGAATTATGTGTGTTCAAACTGTCCAGGATTCAAGACCTGTCAGTTTGAATTCAGCTGGGTGGCATTTTCACAGATGGCCTATACGAAACTGACAAACCTAGAAAAAGATCAAATAATTGCAGGCACTGGTACAAGCACATAACGATTGTGGCTCTGTCATTCCAATGAGTTTCTGATGACATTTTAGACAATTATGACTGAAATTGCAAATTGGGTGATGCTGGTATGGGAGTGAGACGTGGTCTGAGCGAAAATGAGATGGTGATTCTAAGGAGAACAGAGAGAGAATGATGAGAGTGATGTGTGGTGTGAAGTTGATGGATAGGATGAAGTCTGAGGACTTGATGCAGATGTTGGGTTTGGAAGAACGCGATGGATGTTTGGCAAAGGCGAATAGTGTACGATGGTATGTGTACGTTGGTATGAGCATGTGCTGAGGAAGGATGACAAGCATGTTTTAAGAAGGGCTTTGAGTTCGAGGTGGGAGGTTTGAGGAGGAGGGGACGTCCAAAAAGAACTTGGAAGCAGCAAGTGGAGAAAGAAGGAGGGTGAGGATGCCATTGAATCGGGACCAAGTAGAAGGAGGGAGTAAGGGCGGTTACTGCAAATGTGAGGTGAATCTGGCCACCCCTGTTCACGGGGACAAAACCAGATTTAAAACTTTGGATTTACTACTACTACTACTGCTACTATATCGATCAAAAACTACATAACAAATATTGCCCAACAATGACATGAGTTCGTCGATACACATTATGGAAAAGGGGTATGATGATTATCCTAGTTCTGTTCTTCGCGGTGACGCATTTTATATTGAATGGAGGACTAAAAAATCAGGAAATCAAATCAAAGTTAGTTAGCTATATGGGTAGAAAGAAAGGTTTCTTATAGGACTCTTATTATGCAATGACTTGGTTTCCTCATGATATAAGATGTACTTACCTTATAAGGTCTTGTACCGGTGGTTCATGGGATAGAAAAATGATGTCATTGATATGATTCACAACCAGGAATGTCAGAGGTTCTACATCAGTGTGATTCTCACAATGTCATGCTAAAAACAACAATTATATCATAGCACATCTTATGGTTTATTCCCACTTGGTCCAATTCCCACTTGCTCCAATTCCCACTTGGTCCAATTCCCACTTGGTCCAATTCCCACTTGGTCAATTCCCACTTGGTCCAATTCCCACTTGGTCAATTCCCACTTGGTCCAATTCCCACTTGGTCAATTCCCACTTTGTCCAATTCCCATTTGGTCCAATTCCCACTTGCTCCAATTCCCACTTGGTCCAATTCCCACTTGCTCCAATTCCCACTTGGTCCAATTCCCACTTGGTCAATTCCCACTTTGTCCAATTCCCATTTGGTCCAATTCCCACTTGCTCCAATTCCCACTTGCTCCAATTCCCACTTTGTCCAATTCCCATTTGGTCAGATTCCCACTTGGTCAATTCCCACTTGGTCCAATTCCCATTTGGTCCAATTCCCACTTGGTCCAATTCCCACTTGGTCCAATTCCACTTGGTCCAATTCCCACTTTGTCCAATTCCCATTTGGTCCAATTCCCACTTGGTCCAATTCCCACTTGGTCCAATTCCCACTTGGTCCAATTCCCACTTGGTCCAATTCCCATTTGTCCAATTCCCATTTGTCCAATTCCCATTTGTCCAATTCCCATTTATCCAATTCTATTTCATCCAAGAAGAAATAGAAACTGCCACCAAATGGGAATTGGACCAATAAGAATTGGATCAGATGGAAACTGGACCAAAGGGGAAGTTGGCTATAATATGGATTGACTAAGTGTTAATCTATCCATTTGTAAGGGTAAGAGTCCAGGGAAAATCTGTCACAGACAAGACAAAACAAACAGCATTAACTGCAGAAATATTGTTGGGGTTATGGCAGGACATCTACTAGCCATACTAGGACTCAAAAAACCATAATCTGTGTCAACAAAAATGAAGATTCCCAAAACACCAAAGATGGGAAGGTAAGACTTGGAAAAGGACTTTGTTTATGATATCCAAATAAAGTACCTATTAATCATCTATACCACCTACCACAAAGTCACAGAAGACGACCATAGCTGCCTTCTTGACAATATCACTAGGGCAGCTTTTATTGGCATCTTGGTTATCCTCAAGATACAGGCTACCTGAAGACGTGACTTGGATACCCCCCCCCCCCCCGGCGGTCTCTTCGGAGTCTGAAGAATTGCACCACACACCAATCTTGCCTCATTGTAGGTTTAACAGCAATAAAACCTGAAAGAAACATATTGGTTGTATGCTGAAAGGGAGACTAACTTTGACCTGGGTTTAAAACCAGGGTTAGTCTACAAGAGGGGCCTTTTTTTCTACAAATACTCTAAAAGTGTGCTGTAACGGGTGAGAAAATTCTCATGGATGGGCTATTCCAGCCCATCCTGAGGAATTTTCTCACCCGTTACCTTAACTTTCACAGTATTTTGAAGGAAAAAAAGGTCCCCTCTTGTAGGACTAACCCTGCGTTGTAAACCAAGTCTAAAGTTAGTCTCGGGCTTTCAGAATACCACCTTAGTGTAAGTGCATTGACTTAAAAGGAGTGGCCTTGATTGAAAGAATTATTATTTCCCACTTTACTCCATCAAAATCACAAGGCAGACCTGAAAAATGTTTCCTTTAGTAAGAAAAAAAAATAAAACAAAAAAAAATAGAATTTCAAAAAAAAAAAAAAAAACAGTAGTTCCTTCTCTCCTCTCCTTCTCCCTTTCGGCTTTCGCACTCACTCCAATCCAAGAATATAAGTTGTGGGGCCGCTACCAATAAAACTTAACATTTTTGACACACACACACACACACCACACACATTTAACATTTTAATGACACATACATACACACACACACACACACACATACAAACAGATTGCCAACAGTGGGCATGCCAGCCGGGGGGTAGATATGCTGGTGGCCCACAAAAGACAGCAGACCCTCGATCCCCACATGTGGTTGACCACAACCAGCAAGGACACAAATGTGGCACGGTAATGATGGGGGATAGAGAGTGATTGTGCGAACGCTGTCATGCAAAGGACAGCGCCGGAAGCCTCCTGCTCCTCAGGACCGGCGCCAACGGCATTAAAAACGTAATGCAGAGCTGCCAACATTTAGATCTTGGAATCAGGGAGATGTGATCTTGGAATCAGGGAGATTTGATTAGCATCAGGGAGATTGTTTTAGCGAGCGTTTCACAGTGTAACACCTATATGTAGGTCCTCAAGAGGAATAAATAGCCAATGGATTTTGTTGTCTAAATCAATTGAAAGCTTCCCCATTTAATGAACTTTCAGTAGGAACTTAGTTATTTGCGATGTTTTTTTCAGATGAATCACATGAAAGCTAAGTAAAGTCAAACTTTAAAGGGTCGTAACTTGACAACGGAGCCACCTACATACTTATAATGATCATGATATTAGAGTCTTTAAAATAAAGATGCCGAAAAAAATGACAGAGCTCCGCCCTCTGACAGCCCCCGTTTTGGGAACTGTCAGTCGGAACTTAGTCCATATGGAGAATTAAAAAAAAAATAAATTCATGAAATTCTGGAAGTAAATCCAACTTTAAAGGCTCATAAATTGAAAACAGAGCCACTACAAACCTATGAAACTGCATCATGAAATGAGCTCTTTTTTTAAAATAACTTTCCGAAAAAATTTGACAAGGCTCCGCCGTCTGACAGCCCCCTATTTGGAACTGGTCAGTGGAACAACGTCCACAACCAGGCACTAAATAATTAGAACCTAACACTTTTGAAATTAATAGCCAGAATGGAGCAATACTCAAAAAGGCAAAACAGTAAATCACATCAGGTTTCATTATATTGTAGGCCTATCCCTTTGCAACACTGGAGTTAATTGTTAAACTTTAAGACACAGCATATAGCACTTAAATGGTTAAATATTAAAAAAAACAATATTGCCTGTGCTGATCCATCCGAAAGTAGGGAGAAAAACGATGTCTGAAACCAGTTAACATACTTTGTAGACTTTATTATAATTTGTGTCTTTTAATTCAATTGTAAAGACTCTTATATCCGTTCTCCCTAACAGTGTGTTACTATCTCTTACTGTTATGTGTATTTTTATTTAATATCGCGATCATTTTCCGTATTTTTACTCGGAAAAAGTATTTCCCGAATGGCGGAATTTTGGGTCATTTTCATGACATAGTGGTGGATGTATAAATGCCGACTTGTACTTTTCCGTAATTTGGCTACAAAAATGACGCAAATACAGACAATCGGGAAGTACTTGGTCCGAGTAAAAAATACTCTTTAGAGGGTGGAAAATCCGGGAGATTTCGGCAGCTCAACGGGAGACCGGAGATTGAGTTCAATTCCGGGATAGTCCTCCCCCACTCTTTTTCCCCTTCTTTCCACAATTTTCCACGGACAATCTGGGAGAGTTGGCAGCTCTGGTAATGGACGGCCCAGTCCCGATCCCATAGAGGAGCCGAGTCTCTATGGGTCATTCAATACACCTTTGCTTTTTATATCCACACACTGGATAAATTTACCTCAAAAAGTTGTTATCGGATATTTGTGATGGGCTACATGTTAAAGACACATCAGTGATCTATCCCGAAAGATAAAAAATATTTAACATTTGCAGGAATAGCATTCCAAAGTAAAGGATAAGTCTGTATGACTACCATTAGGATATTTTCCAACTGAAAAGTTGACAGAAAAGGATGAAAACGCATGTTCAGAGATATGAATCCCACCCCCCCCACCCTCAATTTTCGAAGGCAAGTAATGACTAAAATATCCGATTTTGTCCTTTATTAGGCGCTCTAGACTTATCACTTGCAGGGCATGATAGGAACCTTATACTTATTCCAAAAATGCAAAAAGATGATTTTTTATTTTTTTTTTTATTTTCTGATCTAGCAAATAACTGATCGTGCCTTTAAATAGAAAGCATCATATGAAAAGTCAGACCCGCCTCACCTTAAATGCTAGCACCGATACCAAAAAAAACCAAAAAACTTAATTCCTCTCAAATTTTAAGGTAAGTCGGGAGAACAAGGCTGTGGACCACCAAGATGAACCCTTAAAGGCAAGAGTCCATAATTTGAAAGCAAAATAAAGGACAAAGTTTATATTTCAATAATTCCACTAAGAACAAATTCTTGGGGCTAAGGGGAAATGGGAATACTCCTACACTGCAAGGGAATAATAATCATTGTTTTCCTCCTCTCATGGAAAATAATTGGCTGCCAAGGAAAATGTTACTGCATATGAGTTTGAAATTGAAATTTGTTGTCGATGGGATACAGCCTCAAATGAATTCTTACCTGGCTCATTGTAGAACCAATATGGGGTCAAGGTCACCAGGTGAAGGAAAGCCGAGTTGAGTTGATGTAAGCAAACCAACAGGTGGATTGACTATCACTGTGAATCATAGCAGACTGACTGTACACACCTTCGACAAACCACCTGTGGGAAACAACAACTAGAGATTAACGTATTTGTATCGGACACCGGATCGGGGGCCGATTCTGCAAATTCGGCAACAAAGTGGATTGGCAAAATATGTCAGAGCCTGCCTCATTCTCAGCCGATTTAATGAATGAACGAAAGGGACGAAGTATAATGGGTACTTGAAAAATTTTAAGTAGAAACACAAGACAAGAGTTGCCCAAAAAGTTAAAACTTATCCTTGAACTTTCTATCGGAACTTAAAGCAAAATGTGTGGACCACACAGATATATTAAATTATATTCATCATCACAATTTCTAAATTTGAAAATTTGAACCCAGTGGATCGTTAATATATGAGGCAAATCGTCGGATCGGTGGATCGGCCGATACTACAAAGATAATATTGGACATCGGATAGGCAGAGGGAAACCCTTGGATTGGTTAATCTATAAATACAAAAACAAGAATTAAATCAAATCCACAGGACCCTGTGGAAGAGTCTATACACAGGCGAGTAAGGATTTCAAAGGAATAGCACCCTAGGTTAACTATACTCAGCGGGTGTTGAACCAATCCCATAATGCATTGCAAATAGCCTATCCTGTATTGTACTAAATACACGTCAGTAATTAGGGATAAAATGCGGTCACTAAGTTTACAAGACCATAAAACATTTCATGATCATGATTTTTTTTTTTTTTTTTTTTTTTTAATCATGATCATGAAATGACTAGTAGTTACCTAAAACGCCTATAAAAAAATTAGTTACCTTGTGGCTAAATGAGTATAAAAGTTAGGGTTTTTATATGTGGGGAAGCAGATTTTTGTGGAATCACATGACCTTAATGTGAATTTTCGCCACAACTGGCAGTGGTGGACTGGACCCAATATAACACAAATGCACACTCCTCTTGTGGGCTCCCTTTTTATCTCAATCTATCAGATTAACATAATGCCACTTCTGATTAGGCTCAATCTTAAATTTCACGTAAATGCAAGTTCTAATAACTGTTTTATAATGCTGAGACTAAATCTCAAAACGGTTTCTCCCATTCACGGAATCAGAATATTTTTGCCTCGCCTCTTTCTGAACTTCATATCTAGCGATCCTACAGGGTCTTTCCTGCTGTGACAACAACACAAAAACGTAGTAGTAAGTACTGGCCCAGTAGCTTACCTGACTTAAACCTTGAGTGATTAAAGAGTAGATGTGACAGCGACGTGGTACAACTCCTGGTCTGCTCTGCTATCAGGTGGTACCCGTCCTTTCTGTATTGCTATAACATAAATCCTATTACTGAGTCGGAACCTGGAAAGGAAAGGAACCTGAGAGTTAGGCCATAGACTAGATACTATACAGTAAAACCTTCAGTGGTGTTTGCTCTAAGTGAGGCATAATGTGTCACAAACGAAGTGATTTTGTCTAACCCCCGATTATACTCATGCCAACAATGCAAGTTTGACAGTGGGCTCGTATCACGCATGCTCTGCACTTTTCTGGCATTCCCCATGACGAATGAAGATTGCCCATCTGACTGTTTTTGATGGGGAGTATAGATTCCATCAATGTTTACACTTTCCGCTAGTACCGAGGTCATTGGGAACTTGAATTATATTCTCAAATAGGTAGCAACCAAAGGCTTACAATGGAATCATTAATTGTACTAACAGGGTCTAGCAATCACACAACTCTCTTTGAGCGATGTGCAAATTCGAAATAATACCTACACCCTATTGTCTGTTTCACGGGTCCTTTCAAATTACCAAGCGGTACAGGTTATTCCACGCTCTAACATCTAGATCAACACCGAATGGTCCAGCACATGCTGGTGGTCATTTGTAAAGTCGCAAACCAGAATGGGCAGAGTCTGTGGGTTGAAAGTTTTGGGTCCTAGGCGATATTCTCGTCCACAGATAACAAATGATGAGGGCATTTGGGTCCGATTAGCCTAACTGGGTGAAATGGCATCATCACGATTGTCTAGTCCTAAGCATGCCCCACTTACAAACTTGTGCTGTGTGGCTATTTTATGGACAATATGGTGAAGTGGCTCCAAATCAAATGCCACTGGGCCCACTGGAAACAAATCTCTTTTTTTAGTGCCGAATTACCCATGACTTTTGTATTTCCTAAACAGTAGGCCTATTTTTTATAAGTAGGAATCTATCTAGAGGCCAAAAATGATACTGAAATTATGCCTGACTACAACGACAATTTACATATTTTTCGCTAAAACTTTTCCACTGTTAACCAAGGTTACCTTGCCATGACTTCTTCCGGTGGTGAGATATTTGCATTGAACGATGTCTTCTTTTCTCTTGACTGCTCATCCTCACTGGACAGAGACAAACATGTCATTGTGAGACCCAGTTCTTGCAGAACGCGATAAGATTGTCTCCTCCTTGGACTGTGGATTGCGCAACATTGAGATGATAGCATCATGCCCAACCAACGCTGCTGCTGATTTTATCCATCTATTGCAAAGAACAAGAATATCAACCATAAGCTCTATATTAGACTGCGTTTGATCAGTTGTAGTCATGACATCTATGCTAACTTACCATGTAAGTGGTACAAAAAGCATTGTTTTTCATACTCTATTTACAGTCTAAAATGCTGAGTTTCAAAGGCATACAAAGATGTTCGTCTTGTCCATATGAAAAAAATATGAAGGGTCGGGCGGTCGGATTGATTTTTTTTTCGATCTTCCCATTATTTTACTCTCTAAAGTGATACAACAGTCACTTGTTAAAGCTTTTTTCAATGACATAGCAAAGATCTTTTATTTAACTTGTTGTAGTTTGTCTTGTTTTGATATTTTTCATCTTTGTGTTGGTTTTAAAAAAAATGTCTTTTTTTAAATTTTGATGAAAAAAACATTTATTTTTTTTTAGGGTGATTTTGTTTTTTTTGGTGCTATTTTGCATAAAATTTTTTGAGTCAGCATGTTTTTTAGGGTCGGTTAGTTATGCAAACAAACTATTTTTTATGCCTAAGCTCAAAAGTGATGTAACATCTAATGTTGACTTACTGTGTCATACGGTACAAGGAACATTTGTCTTCAGTACGCTGTCTACTGGTCTCAAAGCACTGGGTGCTACAGCTCCTAAGAGGTGGTGTAAAGTATCCAATGCTTCTTGACTATCTAAATTTGATCTGAAAGTAAGGTAAAAATGCAGGAATTATGAAGTACTTTGAGAATTTTGTCGACCCTGTTGTGGCCACAGTAAAGAGACCGCTCTTCTTCCGCAAGAGACAAGTTTTTCAAGGTAATCCTAAGTAGCATTAAAGGGTTGATTTTTAATCTATCACCTTCATTTTTATTTTGGTTTCACAAGATACCGCTCTAGAAAGGTTATCTGTAAAATTTGAGTTCAATTTGACGTGCGTTTGATGTTCTGCAGTGATGTTCGTATCACACTGAACCATAGGGGCCGCTGCCGTGTGATTTGGTGTCCATTTACGGACGAAAATTACAAACGAATGAATTTTCTACTAAAGTTGATCATTCTGCACATAAGACAGGCACAGATACTCCAGTATGGTATAATGAAAATCCTCTTCTAAAGTTTGGGGAGAATGGTTTAACAATACCTTCATGACCTTTAAGATATAATCTTTTTCCTTCCTGCTTAAATCCTCACTTTTCACCCCTCAACGTCGTCCTCCACCCTCTTCTCTATTTCACCCTCTCGATCCTTTTGCTTTTTCTTTTACTCTCATATCCCAGTGCAGTTCCATCGTTGAGTCAAATCTAAATTGAGTATCAGATTCTTATCACCCACCTCTTATCGTTCTTTCATTTTTTTTTTATCGTTTTGTTGTCTTTTATGTTTTTTTTTTTTGGGGTGGGGTTGAATCAGTAACTATACTTCTATCTCACAAATCACATCTGTATATTTTGTTATGTGCATCGCCCTCAAATTATGTTCTCTAATTATATTGTACTTTTTCTTTCGGGCATGTTGCATTAACCCCTTTCGCCCCCCGCCCCATATTGCGTGCACTTTTCTATGATAAATTATAGTTCGTAATGCTTGGCGGGTGGCGGGGATGTAGTTGATTTTTCCGCCCTTATCGATGCATAGATATAGTACGTTACTTGATTGTCAAACTTTTCTTGTACATTATTAAATTTCGTTAAAAAGGGCTAACGACGTAATAAGCCCTTCGGGGTTGTCTATCGGTAGTCCCAGCACATGTTATCTATATGTTTCATTATGTTTTTTTTTGTATATTTGCTAAATAAAATTGAACTTGAACTTGAAATATTTTCTTGTGTTGAAGGGTGCTGCAACCCTATCCCTGATATACCACCTGGAGGACCTGAACTTTTGCATATTATGGCATGCAGAAATATCACAAACACATTTTGTACCTGTTGTCTAGCTAGCAATGGTAGTATCATGTCAACAACCTGTCTGGATAGGTCTCTTCCACTTGTCTTCATCTCTCGGTGGTGCTTTGATGTAGTACTGGGCTGAACATTTAATAGCCTAATACAAGATGGATAATCCGAAACATGGTGAAAGCTTGTTTACATTCGTTCAGCGATGTTGTTTCAAAACAGTAGTTTCAAAGCTCCACTTCCTTCCTCCAATCACTTTGAATTTATTTACATATACATAATATGACTGTCCATAAGAGTTACATTCTTGCACATCATCATGCTGTTGCGTTAATTGTCTCCTTCTGTAAATACTTTCGCAAGGACATGCAGTGGCACTGTAAGTTATTCTAAATACACACATTATCCTACCAACACATACAATAAGAATGCATGTTACCAGAGTAACAAGTGAAACACATTTTTGACAATTTTAGGCATTAAAGCAGATGGCATCCTCAAGGTAATTTATGTGAAATATAGTGGTGCTCCTTGCCATAACAACTTTTTCAACCTCCCAGGCAAAAAAAAGGTAAAACAACACCACTTTTAGGTCAATTTTAAAGGTGGGCTTGCTCACAATTTTAGTTGAAACCCAACTTGTTATAGGGTCAATCCAGTATAATTTCCATCTTAAGGCATATGTCATGATTCTGAAATAATTTGGAAAATTTGGTATGATGGAAAGCTTAAGTAGCAGATGACATAGAAATCAAAATAAGTTGAAAATTGTCCACATTGTTGAGTATTTTGTGGCCCTTTTAATTTTCCCGCCCAATAGCTTACCTCGAAAACGATTCCGACAAATCCACATCGCAGGCAAATGGTGACGTCAAAGTGAGACCATCCATATGTACCATCGTTGTGAATCCTATTGCAGTGTTGCCACTTCAGATAATAATTAAACACAACGAAATAAACAAAATATGTCTATCTATAACTTTTTTTCTAATTGTATTATTACGTCAATTACTCCATCAATATTACACGTGTCAGCAATACAATTTCGAGTCAACACGATGTTTTGGGTCATCACTTTGACGCACGAGTTGGGCGCTTTTTGATCAATGAAGCCGTGGCGAAAAATCCGCCGTTTTCTTTGTTGTCAAAAAAAGCAAAAATTAAAATGCCTCTATTTTGTTAATTTTACATCAAATTGTATTATTTTTTCGGGGAATTTGTGATGTATGTACATATATTTTATGAATGTAAGTCAAACGAGCTTGA
>JAMKCH010026115.1:0-43783 GCA_023653785.1 Ophioderma brevispina
AGCTTACCAGGGCAATATTTACCCCCTGCACCCCGTTTTTCCAAAGGTACATAACATACATAATTATGTGGTACTATGCCAGGTACTATGTCCAAAGTATATTTGGAACCATGGGTTTCAAATCATGATCTAAAATGACAAGAGGGGCATTACAAAGTCCAAGAGACAGCAATAACATTATAACAGCGTTCGCGCGCAATAGGCTCAATGCAATTTGAATAAGTTTATAATTATTATATCATCACAACGTACGGGATGTCCCCCCCCCCCGGGTCTTCCTCTCTAAAATCTTCAACTGCTATATGAGCCAATATCTCATCCTCATTTGGTGATCATGCTTTTGCCATCTGTGCACCCAACTTATGAATAAGTTTCGTCTTCACATTAAGAACTGTACAACAATTTTGTAAGCTTTAAACATCATTGAAATTCATTTGTTCAACAATGCTTCAGTATTTTAGTGTTTTTGTTCTTGATTGATCTTGTTTATTTTGTTTTTCTTCCTTGTTCCTTGCGCGACCTTTGGTCCGGATTCCTGGCGCTTTATAATATCATTATTATTTACTAGGCGAACCCCGGGTTTCGTTCGTCACTATTGGCTTGAATGATCCTTGGATTTTTTGGCGGTTCCTTTTTGACCTTGAATGACCCCTCCCCCGATGACCTTGTTGTGACCTTTGAAATTTTGGCATCAACAATCGGACCCTGCCCACCAAGTTTCTCTGTATACAACATGTTTACTACCCATTTGGACCTCTCCTTTCACCTTGAATGATCCCTATGACCTTGTCGTGACCTTCAAACTTTTCAGCATCAATAATCAACACCACCTAACCCACCGTCCAAGTTTCATGTCCTTATACCAATGTTTACCCCCATCTTGGCCTCTCCTTCGACCTTGAAGAACCCTGATGACCTTGTCCCATGACTTTACCACTAAAACATTTGCGGCATCAACAAATCACCCCGCCCCACCAATTTTCGTCTGGAGTACCCAAGTTTAGTAGCCCATTTGTACCCCTTTTTTACCCTGGATTGACCCCTGATGAACCTTTGATTCGCTAACCAATAAAAACTCTGTCTTCGGAAGGTCAATGGGCCCCACCCACCAGTGTGCCAGGAACGTGCGAACCTCGGTCTCCGATAAAATAGACACGTCCAGACACAGACACACTGACAGACAGGCAGACAGACCACCAGTATTAATATAATAGATTATTATTAAGATTTCAATGCAATGTCCCTAAAAAATGTGAAAATTCTAATTTTTGTTCACTGTGGTTCAAGATTTTATCCAAAATAATCCCCATCTGAAGGATTAAAGGCTGACTCGAGATTTCCTAGGAGGGCGCCTTCAATTTCCAAAAAAAATCGTTTTTTTTGCATGTACCTACTGCTGTCCCATATATTAATCACTGTGTGAATTGCTAGCTTAATCGAATTCCTGCATATATAAAATAATCACCACTTTGTTTATAAAATTCCGGATCCGGATTTTTTGTTAGACACGGTATCCTAGGGACAATACTACACCTAAAAAGTTATTGAATCAAACGAAAAATCCGATTCATCTCAAAATAATTCGGATTGTTCTTTTAGGTCCTGTCTTTGTTCTATAGTTGACTATTTTCAATGATTACACAAAAATTATATTTCGAAAATCGCTGAGTCAGACTAAGCTGAATCTTTGGGGAAATTCTAATGTTTAGAAATCACTACATATACCCCCTTGCCTGGATATACCTCAAAATCGCATGTTGCACCTTAAGGTAAAGGCATTTATTAAATTTTCCAAGCAAATGTCCTCTAAAACGGCATTTGTAACATTTGGACCCATCTGTGAACACTGCATACAACTAACTAATTGGGGATCTTTGATTACAACCGACCAATGCTGAATACTTTTGAAATTAAATGAGCAGCTATTTTGATGGTCAAGTTGAAAAGAGCAGGGAATCAAACCATTTGCGTATTAGTTGACATAAAGGCTTTGAAATCGTGAACTGTTGAAATCGGCCAAGTGAATGGAATCACAAAGTATAATCTTTTAAAATCAATGGCTTGGGGCTAGTTACCATCGTTGCAGAGGCCACATTTAGTTTGTATTTACTTCTTTCCAACTTCCTGCATTAATAAGATTTCCTTTTAGTCTGTAGGCTTTTTGTAAATTTTTTGTTAAATAACATTGGGTCTATGTATTACATATAGCGAATTTTGTGTAAGTACGTTCTTATGGTGAAAACCATGGCCCTAACCTGATGAAACACTGGTAGTAATTTCTAAGCTAAATGTTAGTGAGGTGAGTATAGTAAATGTAATCAGAGACAGTCTGATGTAACATAGAGCATGTCCAATGCAGCGTACAAAGGATAGGGTTAACATAATCATTTTTTGTGGTGGCCCTTTTTTAAGTTTCAATATTCTATTGATATTTTTCCTTGGTAAGAAGCCTCCTCTCCATGCTATGGAACGGCTTGGTCACATTGTTGGAAGATCGGTCTTGGGAAAATACACTATAGGAAAAAGTATATTAGTTATACCTGGGATGTACCTGTCTAATATGCTCCTAGACCATTTGTGCATTCAAATATGCTCAGGTGTATATTCCAGCATATTCAATTCTCCTGGAGCATATGTGACAGATAAATATTGGTCCAATTTATTTATCTTCAGGATCCTAATCAAATAGCGCCTGAAGGCATATTTGACTTGGGTGGAAGATTTTCCATATTATTATGCCCAGGACCATATGTCGAGACCATAATTCTCGGGCCAAAAATTTTCATAGACCCCTGCGCACGACAAACTGGATGGACTGCGCACGACACACAAAGATTTGGTCGGCTGTGATATTGTACAGTCGGCAGCATCGAGCACAAATATTTTTTTTCTTCTGCCAGCAGAAGAATTAATCCTGAATTTGACCAAACCCTCAGCAGTGGTACTCAGTTCTATTTGTGTGTTATACAGCCCTCCATTGTTACACTTCTCCTCAAAGCGTTCTGAGACTGCCTTTTTGCCTTCAAGAGTCTCATAGTTCCATGCATGGCCATGGTCAGTGATATACATACCCTACTTGCACCGCTAGTGATAGTGACATTCCCTGCTTGCACTAAATTGAGACTAGTCCTACCCTAAAGGTAGCTATGTAACATTTTTCTGATTGGTTTGGGTCACAATTGCAAAATTTTCCTTGACAAATTAACTGTAAATGACGTCTCTTAGCCAATTTATATCCAAAATAATACTCCAATGTTATAATATACAATTGTGGGTAACAGAATTACATTGTTTGTATGTAGATTTAACACTGATGCAGGAACTATTTCCATTAAGCCGCTAATATTTCAGGTGTGGGTCACCCGGCACACAACTTTTGTACAGCATGTATGACAGGTATTACGACACAATAGGGATTGCCTTTTGCGCACAGATAAGAATTCCCTTTAAAATGAAGTATGGTAACTGAAGCTTGTGTTCCTTCATGTATTTCTACTTCAAATAAGACCAGATGTATCAGAAAAAGTACATGAAACTGAATGTCTTTTTGTTTCACAATAAGGTTGCTCATTATGAATGATGCCTTGCATAGTATTCCATTACAATATGTGTTACAAACTCAATTTGTTGTTTCATTTCACAAAGTTGGTGCACTAAAAATGCAGAAGATTGCCCTTTTTAAGGACTCGTCCTGTTAACCTTCAAGCAAGAATCAAGAGTGCCAAAAAAATTTATTCATCCAATTTGAGGATTATGTTTTTCAGAATCTGAATTAACCCAAACTGGTGAAGTAGATTTGACCTAATGAATAACCAGATCCTAGAACATTATTGACAGGGAACTTAGACACAAAAGATCTGTGGATGGGATCTTAAAAGCAAGAACGAATAGCCCCCACTAATATGAGTATTTTATCATGACTAAAGTCCCACTACGTCCGGAACCACCCAAAGTAGAACCAATGGACGCTAGACCCAAATCACCCCCAGCAATGGAACTTCATCACTATCCTCGGCCATGCCTACATTTTCACTGTACCTTTCCAGTTTTTGGAGAAAAATCGTGAATTCCCAAATGCTGCTCCCTTTAAATTGTTTCTAGGGTTACGTTTCCTGCCATTTTGCAAAGAATATCCGCTTTCTTAAGACACCTCATTAAAACATGAGTTTCACTACAGTGATTATCCGACATACTCAAAAATATTAAAATTTGCAGGAATAGTGTTTAAAAGTGAAAGGATAAGTCCGCATTCTCCTAATTATTTTTTGCAGCTGAAAATTGACAGAAAAGGAGAAAACAGTGTTGAAAGGAATAATCTTCATTCAATTACGGCGATTTTTCCTTAATGAGCTTTCAATTGTAAGTTATGTTAGGTACTTCCTACTTGTTACAGACCTGCAAAAATACAATTTTTTTCAACTTTATTAAGGGGGCACAGTATATAATAGAAACCCAAATGGTCTTCCTATTGAAACACGTGCCTTTGTTGGCAATCCCAACCCTTATCCTATCCCCAAAACCAAACTCCCAAGAAATACTCAAAAACAGACCAAAAAAATAGATTTTGCAAGTTGTACGGGAGCTAAAAAAATTAGGGGAATGCTATTTTTGGTCAAAAAAATGGTTAAATTCTGGTAAAAAAAAAGGAAAGAGTCCCTTTTTTTTTTGGGTAAATTGCCCCCCCCCCCCTCTTTGGAGAGGGTCGAATTTTGTCCCTTTAAAAAAATCGCCGTCCCCTAAAAACTCCGTCCCTCCCCCTAAAAAAATCCGCCCCTTCCCTAACAAATCCTGGTTACGTGCCTGTCCTAGAGCAGTGAACTTTACAGGAGAGGAACTTTTTAAATTATGTCTTGTAAAATCTTGCTTTTGAACCTCGATCGAAAATGTCAATTTTTTTTCGTTTGTTTTTTCAAATGTTTTTGAAACATCACCGTACCCGTTTTTTTTTTTTTTTGTACGCCTCAGCCCACAGAATCGGGATTTCACGGCGATTTATATATCGCTGTATCATACCGCGCCAACAGGTTTTTCAATTAATTTTTTACTTAGAACTTAAGGGCACTATCAGTGAGTTTCTAAATCAGAAAATCCGGGAACAAATTTATGTTTTTTGTATGTCTGTAAAAGTACAGGTATCAAGACCAGAAGTGAACTAACAGGACATATCGGGTATTTTAGTTATTGCTGTCCGTACGGACACTTACTACACTGACTGGCGGTTAATATCTTTGAACACTGCCGTTTCGTATTTGCTGTAATTTTTCATGTTGGAAAAAAAGTAAACTTATGGGAATTCTACAGAACTTAACTCACTTGAAGCATTCCGCACATTTGAAAATATTTCGGATCTTCTTGACTTTCCACTTCTGGAAAATCGTGATAGGGGTTGTGTTGTCTTAAATATGAAAAATGCATTAACTTTAAAAAATGATTACAAACAACATGCCACAAAAAAATACTCAAATTTATGCTCAAATTCTAGGTTTTAAATTAAAAGAACTATGCGGCGTTTTTTCGTTGCATTTACCAACGGCAGATTTTGGTATGTGATTCCATTATATAGCATTTTTAAATGGCTGCCCATACAAATTAAAGTGAAGATGTGTGATGGGATTTGTTTATAAATTGCACTGGGAAATGTGTGGAACTCATGATACAGGGCGTTTTTAAAAGGGCCCGCAAAATTTCCAGATAAATTCCATATTAAAGCTAAAAAACAGCTATCTGAGAGTCAAAGGCTTATTTCCTTAATTATTGTACAATGCTATTTCAATGCTATACAAATTATATGACAAGTAACCCTGCACTGGTGGGCGCTTTTTCAAATGGCTGTTGAAATTCCATATAATAGTCTTTTTTTTAAGGGGGAGGGGGGGAGTTAGTTATCAATTAATTAAATTCAAATACAAACAAAGATCAAAATGAGAGTGATTTAAAGTACTGGTATTTTGTTTATAGTTTTCAAGGATGATGAACAAGATTTTTTTGTCAACCTCTGCGAAAGTGGAGAATTCGAGAAAGTTAGAAGGCATTTTTTCTATAAAAACCGCAGAAAAGCGCATAGTAAAGCTTGAAAACACTCTAAAAAGAATCAGGTCTTAGCCCCAGGTTTTCCCGGTTACATTGATAGTAGTCCAAGAGAAAATAGGAAAAAACCTGGAAATAAAATAAGCCATAGCTGAATTTTAAGGATATTTCCTATGTTGCACGAAGCAACATATTCTCCCTTGTGCTAATGAGTAAGGGAAAGTTGTACAGGGGACAGATTTTAAAAATGTTCCAATTGTGTTCAATTGTAGGTATGTGCCATGGCATAAGGATTAAAAAAAGTATAATTTGCCCTATCTACGATTTTTATGGAAATAATGGTTCAAGGTCATACCGGGGTAAAGGTTCAGAATGCTCCAATTCCTTTAAAAATGTATCCATATTTTCATTTTGTTGTGTATAAACTGATATATACATATTTAAACAGTGTACATAGTATTAAAATAGCTTAAAAAATCAGAAGGTTTTGAAAATTTACCCCACGATGACCTTGACATGTTGTTGGCCTTATTGCTAAGCCTAAAGCTTAAAAGTTGGCAAACTATACCATTTGTTAATCAGTGAGAATAACTTTTGGTGATTTTTAACGTTGCCTGTTTTTTTTTCACAACATTATCCTACAAAAAATCATCTTATTATTGCCTCGTCTGGCTACTAGATCCCTAAGTTCCTGGGCCTAGAGTACTTTCATTCCGAATATAACTTTGGTTTTCGATTTCGCGCGAATTTGAACGCATGATAAAGTTTTAGAGTTATAGGCTAAAACCAGCAAAAATCAATAAAAAAAAGGCATTTTCAGTTGACAGGGGTCAAATTTCACAGTTGCTCTGATTGGATAAAATAGGTGCATATAATTGTGGGCTTATAGGATTGTAAATAGGCATAGTTTGTACTGTCTGAATGCTTAGTTACCAATGTAGGGGAAACCACGGGTCTCGCGGTCCATTTGGTATTCAAGGGAATTGACCTTGTGTTCTCCCTACTTTGGTAAGTAGCATTTAAAACACTCAAACCCATTCCTAGTTTAATCCGATGTGCTCATCATCATTTGCCCCACTTCAACCAAATGGCACAACTTTAAAACTTGACCCCCTGGACACTGAAATTTTACCTTTTCCACCTAACCTGTTTTTGCTGTTTTTAACCTGGACTCCAAAACTTTTGGGTTGTAGATAGTAATATCTATATTACGGCGGTCTAAGGCGCTGAACCCCGGCAGGGTATAAGATTACCCGAGCGCCCTGGTTCGAGCCCCGCAGAGTCGGGTTTCTTGGTCATACTCAAATGTTTTCCTATAAGGTCCGAATGGCTAAGGCGCAGCAGTGTGATTATGGAATTTCTCGCTCGCTCCTCGATCCCCCCAATTGCGTAAAATGTGGCAGGTTTATGCCATGGGTGTCCAGCGCAATCAATGGTTTCGGAGAGTCATGTAAGCTGTTGGGCCCGTGTATCAGGGGAGTAAATGTCTGAACACGTAAAAAGTTGCAGACTTATCGAAAAGAGTAGGGAACCATCCCGGGTCTGTTACCTGCACACATTACCCTAGGTACCAGGGTCCCTTCCAACCCGTACGGGCCAGCGTAGGCCGAAATCCAGCATGGAAACATGTTGAGGCTTTCGTCGCAGTGGACAGACAAAGGCTGATGATGATAGATAGTACAAACTATACCTTTTTGGAATCCTTATGGTTGGACAAATGATGTGGCATACTTTTCAACATGACCGGATCATTTTATAATTTTGACCCCTGTGTAATCCTTATTGTCCCCTCCTGGTTCTAGCTACCATTCCAGAAATAGAGGATAGTGTACTGAGGCGGAATAATAAGTATCGTTTTGTCCCCTTTCATGATACCAATTTGGCTAAAATTTCCTGATGACTTGAAAAGACTAAAGCATAATATGCAAAAAAATTTTGGAAAAAATGGGGGCGCTTCTTAATGTAAATGTGCCGTAATGTCTCTTAAAGATCAGTAGACCGTATAATTATAATGTGGTAAACTTCAGATTGAATTTCATTGGACAGATTTAGATAAACACATATGTCGGGACAAAGAGACAGTTGTTTAAAGGGCTACAGCCCGATCGTAATAGCCTCATCCCAGAAACTCCAGATTTTACCGGAAGTGGTCAAAATTTGTGTATCGGGAGGAAAGCTACTATTTTCTCATTCACCCTGTGAAATCGTATGGCTAAAGGATGGTTGGTTTGGAAGTTATGAGAGAAAAGTACTCGATTGTGGTGAACATAAATTGTCCACCACAGTCGTATGGACTTACACACATTACGCACGGTTTCTAGCTCTCAGATCAAAACGGATGTGAAGTTTCGGCGCGAAATTTTATAGGCCTAGATGGGGGTTTGGAGTGAATGGGCAATGCTTCAAGATGAAAGTTTTATACTTAAATACCATCCCCCTTTAAATAAGAAAATTTATCTGAAGAAATTCGAATTAAGGTATTTAAAAAAAATATTAACCTGTTATAGGTATTTCTATGCCAATTTAAACTTGTCATTCCTCTTTGGTATAAAACGGTTTCGCTTTCACGCGAAATTGGGAATGATAAGTTACAAACGTATCAATATTGCGCCAACGTGGCAGCCGGCGCGTGGTGCAATCACATTTCGTGAGGATCGGAATTTATACGGCCATGCTCAAGTATCTGTTAACGAAAGTAAGAAATGTGCAATACGTTTAGCAAAGCCTTAGAAACGCGCCAATCTATTTAATCCAAAATCGAATTTTAGTTTGGTTAATTAAAAGATGCAATGATTAGTTTCAAAATACATTTTAATTTTTGAATGTTAACCCTCGCCTACCTGCGGCCACTTTTGCTAAAGAAACCTGCCGAATGGGGGGGGGGGGGGGTAGGGCTCATTATGACGGATAATTTCCTGTCTACGTACGTATGGGGTGCACAAGACAGAGTAACACCACTTGATAGCTGCAGACAAAGTCGGCTACATCTAAATGCCAAGAAGACGGAAGATACACGTCAACGAGGAAGATAATCATCAACCTATCTGCACTTACAGACGGTACCCAACTCAAAGAGGTCAGGGACTTCAAGTACCTGGGGTTCTATGTTGCCGACAGCAAGAAAGACTTCCTGTCACGCAAAGAGCAAGCTTGGAATGCCTGCAATAAACTTACACCACTGATTGGCAATCTGGTATCTCCAATTCACAACCCAAGCTGAAGTCTTCAGAGCCTGTGGCGAGGAGTATCTCTGTTATATGGATCTGAGACCTGGTCACGAAGAAAGAGCTATGGATAGCCTTGATGACACATACACCAGGCTCTTGTGCGAGTACAAAACAATCTGTCGTGAGCACATGTGACCAAAGCACAGATTATGGATATATCGCTCACTCATCTTCTGTTGGCCCAACGCGATTGACCAGGCCAAACAGGAGTTGTTAGTCCCTTTAACTACATTGACATGGTTTGCTCAAGACATCCAGCAGGATGATCGGATATCCCCAACTTAATGATGGAAAGGGGACATTTGGCGCTACAGTGGTGAACAGCATCTCGGCGTCGGCCGCTAGTAGATATGGATTACTACAGGGTCTATGAAAGGCCATAAAGTAAGACAAAAAGTGTTACCGTGTTACAGGCCCATCTCGCTTGCTCTTCACATCTCCAGCTGCTTGAGAGATCAAGCTGTTCAGAAGGACCAATGATACGGTCGAGGCAGATCTACCACACACCACTGCCAGGGTGTGGAATTTTCCAAAAAGGGTTTCGACGAACTGAAAGGATTGCGATATTTCCAACTTGTCGTTGCATTGTTTATGCATCATGGCGAGATTGCGAGGACAAATTCAGGTGCAAGTCATTTTTTGTTTTCAAGATTTGGTATTCAGAAGTCGGAAATAAATACGTTGTAGCTGATTTTTTTCAGAATAGGTTTAATGTTGTGAGGAGTAATATAACGAAAGTCCCCAAGTTTCCCCCTGGCTAATTAAGGAATAAAGGGGTAAGGTTATAAATGGGTAAAAAAATGAATAGTTCAATTGACTAATTCATTGGCACGTATTCTGCTAGTATCACTGATTAAGAAAATGTATAGTTGCCTAACGTTTGACCTTTAGTTTTAACGACTACAGTTACAGACCAATAAATGTTCAAGGTCACCGTGGGATAAAATTTTCACAAAGCAGTCATAGGTGCTTTAAGGTGTCAACGGACTTTTAAGGTGATAAAAATAATTCCCACTCCATCTACCAACAATCTTTACATCTTTTAAATATTACCCTTATTCGCTGATATAGAGCACGTTTAGAATAAGACCGTTGCCAGGTCACTGCCTCCCGATAATTTGGTTCGACCACTGAATCACATTGATCACACACAAAATCCTATGGCATCTCATAGTTCGGAACAGGTTATGAGCCAGGCTTGAAACCAGAACCATGGGATACTACGTTTCACTACCTCAGCGAATAGATCAGCGGCTTATTATATTGCTTAGTCTGTAGCAACCTCATAATGAGCCCTATAACTATGGAAGGAATTACTAAACTGTTTAAATCTAATTGTCGTTTATTACCAATGGAATACTTTTGAAATAAAGCGGAGCATTCTGACCCTTTACCCCAGTAACCCACCCGTAGATAGGGCACACCATACTTTTTTCAATCGTTATGAACATGCAACAGACATGGTAGCCATGTGAACACAACTGGAGCATTTTAGAATTTGGAACCTTGTACAAACGTTACCCACTTATTCTCAATTAGCACAAGGGACTTTTAATATGTGCTTCGCAAAACATGACTAGTTTCATTGGGTAGAACACCAGCACTGTCCCCTTAGGAGCATCTTTTATCCGTTTTAAAATAAGCACTCCTGATATATCTCCCACTGCGAAGGCACGTGTGGCGGGATACACTTGTTTTTGTGAGCTCTCAACTATTCCACTTCCTCATGGAGTTCTTGTAGCTCCCATCTGCTGATGGCCTTTGATCCACTGCCTCTGCAGAATGACTAGCTCGCTCTGAGTGCCATTTTGGCTGCTGTTATCGGTTTATGGCCTTCCTCTTTCCTTTGGGAATGTTCAGGAATGCCAGGCATTTGTGTATGTATTGCAGAACACCGCTGCTTCCTACTTCTTATTGGAAGTTAGTATTTAGACGGTACCTCTGATTTCTAGCCAGCCACTAGATCTTGGTATTTTGACTTCTTTTCTTCTGGAAAATGCATTTGATGGTCTCCTCCACAGGGACGTCAGCTCTATGATATCCTGGTTCTTTTGTTTTGGTTTAAAAGTGGTGATCTTGGTTTCCACTCTTAGCATCTCAGTTCCCATACCATCAGGAAATCCAGTCAGTTTTTTTTTTTTTATAATGTTGGTCGGCTTCGTCTTAGGCATGGTAAGTTGGATTTCGCTAGTTGGACCATAAGCGCTGTGTCGAAAAGAGCGATTGAGAGTTCAGATTCTCAGTGTGATGGTTTTTTTCTGCTTTGGCCCTCTACGACGTCCGGTGTCCAGACCTGTAGAAGATTTGCTTCGTAGTATTTGGTCATGGCACCAGTTGTATCTTTCGCTTTGTAATGAGTAGCTATATACAACCATTGAGGATGTAAACAGTGATCAATGACGATGCTGACATAAATTACCCCGGTAGTTGCAGACATTTGTAGCACATCCAAGTACAAAAAGGTTAGTGATTACATATGTGACAGCCTGAACAGAACCTCTAAACCTTGATTCTAAGTGTTGCAAATGGTGCTTAGGGGGGACAAGACAAGACTTTACAGGGGCAATTTTTTAAATGATCCAATCACGTTAATCCGTAACCACCACGTTATGTGGCTAACATAAGGATTCAGTAGGTATGTTTTGTAATATGTACGGACTAAAGTTTCAGATTTATTCTAAAACAGCAAAAATCAATAATAAGGGTCAATTTCAGTTGTACAAGGGTCAATTTTAAAGTTGCTCGGATTTGGATAAAAGGTGTCATTTTTTGTTGGAGTTCATGGATTAAAATAAGGAAAGGAATAATTTTGACTGCCTTAAATGCTTAGCTTCCGCTGTAGGGGCACAGAAGGTCATGCCCATTGCATCATGGGGCCTTGACTATTTCCCTACTTTGTTAAGCAATCATGTGAGACAACTCCCACGCCCAATACCTCTCCCTATCTCCCCAAAAACCCGTGGAAGATCAGGGAATCCATCCACGGATTCACTTGCTACCCAATCAATGTACCGCAGTCGCAGTATCCAATCGACCGGGAATCGATCATCCTGGATGAATGACAGATGGTCTGAGCAAATCATCAACAGACTTCAGAACTGTCGCCGCGTTGGTCGTACATAGCACATCCTCGGGCACGTCCATCCTTCACAAGATTCGGTGTGCAGGCAAACTTTCACCAAACTGTACTTTGTGGAGAGCACAAAAACATTAGCCACATCATTGGTGACTTTGATGACTGTAAGATCTACAAGTCCCCAGATCGACCTGGATTAACTCTTAGCTGGTTGAAGATGGATCTTCATGGTTTTGGACTTACACTCACGAACGAAGTTCAACGAACGAAAGGCGCTAAAACTTGAAGCCACCAAAAAATATGGTGGAGTAACTATGACAAACACGGTTTTTCATTTCAGGCCAAATAGGCCAAAGGCCATGTTTCATGTGCGAGATATTGACATGCCCCAAATTCTGAATGCATGTTCAAGTGGTCTCACTATATTCGGGTATGTGTGCCATGCGCGGATTACTGTAATCTGTGGTGCCATGAAAGATTGGAGTGTCTAGTCTCTGGCACTATTACGCTGGATGCGCAATGTTCCGTAAAGCATGACTTGTTGTTAGCAAAGACTAGTACAGAGTGTTTCTAAAGTGTTTTATAAGGCATAAATTGCACACCCACTATATTATGTTTGCAGGAAATAAATACACTTGTACATGGATTATGTAGCGTAAACCCTTGTTGTGAATGTACGTGCCACGCCACAATCCAACCAACCAACTTTGTAACCGTTCAGTTCGGATAAGAGCAACAACCAGGAAGCAATTGGAAACGCTATACGAACCGTCTTAAACACAACAAAATGCATTCCACCAAACAATTAAAATCTAGTCAGGAGGATAGCAGTCAAACTCAAAAGCTTCAGAGCTTCAAAAGCGATTTCCAACATTTGCAAGTTAACATGTAAATTATTTGCTCTAAAGGAGCTTGAAAATTTCGAAAAGGAGAGCTCGATTTTGACGTACAATCGTATAATCCCCGCAAAGGCCAAGAAACAGTTTTGCCTATGGTCTCAAGCTAAAACCTATATTTACAAATGGCCACAAATACACAGCAGACATGCTGCTTGAATCAGCAGAAGAAGACTCTCCAAACAAGACTTGAAATATCTGATAAATCTGGATATGGGCGTAACAGGGACTACGAAAAACCAAACAATGTATTTTGTGGTTTTTTTGGCAATCGGCGCAAAGATGAATATATGCCCCCTTTGATACATGACATGACGTGGAGCATTGGATGACTACTGGGCGAAGAACTTCAGAGTTCCCTTCTATATTGGCTCAGTGTTATGGTGAGGTATCTCCTGGTGGCGATGTGTATAGTCTGGCACTTCTGCTCAACGAGGAGGTAGTTGATGATTGGAGGAATTAAATGTGCATCGGTTTGCAGTAAGGTAAGCATTGGATTGTCGAATACATGTGCGTTTTTCAAAAACAGACAGCATTTTTAAAACTAGGTACAATTAAAAAGTGACCTAAAGTTCTTCAAGAAAATAAGGAGGAATATGTGTCAGCTGCGAGGGAAGGGAAAAAAAATCATAAGGAACTTAAATAGATCATTGAAGTATTAAATATTCCTATAATAAACTTCCAATCATAAAAAGACCCAACTTGCATGAAGGCATGTGGATACTTACCTTTACACAGTCTGCCACAAAAAAATGGGCGAGGAGCAGGCTGAAAAATCGAAATTTGTAATTGTTTAAATTATTTTGTAATGTTTTTTTAATTACAAAAATTAACCAAAGTGGCAACTTGAGTTTGAGAAAAGGTTTAAATAATACCCAGTAATTGAAAGAAGTAAATATTCATAATTTGTTTCACTTTTATTTCTACAGTGACCTAGCCCCGCATTTTTTAATTTTTAATTCATTGAATTGATGGATTATTGTCATCGAGAGCGGCGTTTTTTAAATATGTCGCTCTTCTTATTGCGAAAATAGTGGCAGTTTTGTGTCCGTTTTCCCCCAAAATTCGGCAAGTGTTCGGAGGTAGTGGCGCCTTTCGCCGTAGGTTTTATTTTTGGAAGAATTTTAGTTGACGGGAGGGCAGTTTGGGTGACTTTGTATCTTTTGTCAAGGTTTGGACATCATTGATGCCATGATTGTCGTTCTTCTTACTGAATGATAGTGGTTTATTGTTTGCACATATTAACCGGTTCTGTGGGTTCTTCGGGCGACGAAAATGAAATGGTGATCGTTGTTACCAAATACCATATCTGACCAAGGGCATTACCGGGACTGAGGTCAAACACAAGGCGAGCCTGTGACTCTTGACTTGAGTAGTGTAAACAAATTTCCCTGGATATGAAGGTCGCCGACTATTATAGAGATGGACACAAAGAAGTTGTTTACATTGAGATCAGACTTCAGTTATGTTAGTTATGTTAATAATCGGGGATTTGCAACCCAGTCTCAAAGAATTTTCAGCAAAAGTATAATTTGCTACTTTAGTAAAGCAAAATTCAAAAAATATTAATCCGTACCGTAGCAAATTTGGTATCGGGGTATCTCCTTTGAGAAGCAAGCCTGTTTCCCATAACTGGCATTTATATCGACTATGCATAGTGTTTATGGTATTGGATGGGTGAAAAGTTGGGGTGTTGGTTTCGACGGCCAAAGTTTAGGAATTTTAGTTAGGGTATATTGGTTTATTTTGGGGTCTTTGAGAGAAACAATTTTGGTGTACGCCGAGAAACCTTATCTGGTTGCCATTTATCATAAAGTCTTGGTGGCTGTTTTCGAAACAATGGACATTGCTGCGACAAGTATACCATATGCCCACCGTGGCTGTTCCTCTAAACGATTGTACTGTCAACACGAAGTTGACCATTTAAGGCACCTTGAAACTGTTGAAAACCAGTTCTGGAATTATAAGTGGTCCTGAAAGTTGAAGGCACTTAATATATTAGGTTGCTTAGATATAAATATCGATCAGATAAATATGATAAACAAAAGAGGGTATTCACTTGCGACAAGCGGTGGGTTGTGTTTTACTTCGGAATATTTTTAATAACCCTTACACTGGGATACATATTCTTTGCGTTGTTGGGAAGCAAAAACGCTTGCCTTACTTTTGACCGGGTTTTTTAGATATTGTGTCGACGGTACTCCAATACATGATTGGCCTAAAATTCGACTTTTACCTTTTAAATATCCCGCTTCCGTTGAAAGCGAAATGTTGAATAAGTGGCGGTACGCCTATCAATACTAAGTGGAATCTTTGAACACATCTTGCAGAATTTATTACATTTTGACTAGGAATTCCTAAATTGTTCAACAAGATTCAGCGAAATGTGTCAATAAAGAATCCTCTATTTTTGATAGAGGATCTTCCCTCAAAGGGCCTAAACATACGAAAATTAATAGAGAGAATTTAAAAAAAACCGTAACACCCGACAATTTGCTCTGGCGACCATTAGGTCATGACCCCTCTGTAATGCCTTATTAAACAGTGCAAACACAACGTCAGGATTGATGTAAAAGAGATGCATATACGATGTTATCTGGCTTGCTGCATGCATTACCAGATCATGTAATGGCTGCCATGCCGTGGTAACCTGGAGTGTGAATGTAAACTGTTAAGTGTACATTTGCCGATGACCTTCACACCAGTCAAATAGAACCACTGAACCCAAGTTCGCATATTGACTCTAATAGACCCTATATGCCTTTGAGTTTGACCGCATTTTGTCACTCTCCATATAAACAACTTCTGAACTAAAATCGATGACAAACTAAGGAACCACTGGTCCAGGACTCTTACTGATATGCGCAGAATGACCTATGATACCCATTTGCCCTTTTTGACCTCTAAGGCCCTATGTTGACCTTTGACACCCCCATTTGGTCAATCTATATACAAAAAGAATCAACTTTGTGGCTTTTGGGTTTGTCCGGCTATGTGTTTCACCGTCCTTTTACATACGGAGATGAATTTGGTGTGGTGTAAGCTGCTCCGACGTACGAGGTTGGGTCACGATTTGGAGGGTTGGGTCTTTTTGGGGTCAAAGGTCATCCAGGGGTCGTTGTCGGGTTAACTTGGCCGTGCTTTGACGTATGGATATGGTTTTGGTATGTGGTAGAGGTTTTCACCGTACGAGTTTTTATGGTCACATTTTCGAGGGGTCATTTTGGGGTCAGGTCATTCGAGGGGTCAATGGAAAAATGAATGGTGGTGTTGAGATAAAATACAACGTATAACAAGTAATAAAATAATTAACACATTCTTAGGCAAAGATAATCTCGTCCTTTGGTTTCTGATAGTTTTTCTCCGACTTTCGGATGTAGCCCAGCGCAGCAATATTTTTCTACTTTAACAACCCTTTAACTGCTATAAGGCTATGCTGTGTCTTAAAGTGTTTAACAACTTAACTCCAGTTGTTCAAAGCGATAGGCCTACACGATAATACCTGTTTGTGTTTTGCTGTTTGCCCTTTTGAAGAGTGTTCCATCATTGCTATTATGCAAAAGTGTTAGTTTTTATAATTATTTTAGTGCCTGGTTGGGGACTTTGTTCCCACTGACAGGTCCCCCTGAACGGGTCTGTCAGACGGCGGAGCCCTGGCAATTTGTTTCGGAAGCTTTATTTTTTAATAGCTCTATCTATGGTGCAGTTCATAACTTTGTAGATGGCTCCGTTTTTCAAGTTATTAACCTTTAAAGTTGACTTTTACTTTACTTCGCCTTTTCATTTCATATTTTTTTTTAAATCTCCATAGTACTTAGTTCCTACTGACAGTTCCTTAATGGGGGCTGTCATACGGCGGAGCTCGTCATTTTTTCGGGACAGCTTTTTTTAAAGAGCTCTAACTCATGATGCAGTTCATAACTATGTAGGAGGCTTCGTTTCAAGTTAGGAAACCTTTAAAGTTGACTTTGTACTTCACAACCTTTTGCATGTCATTCTTTTAAAAAAATCCAATGGACTAAGTTGCCCTACTGACAGTTCCTTAAAGGGTTAGCAGCGATTTGCTAATCCTAAACAATCGAAAAATCATAAAAATTCATATTTTTATATTGTTGTTACTGCCATGGATGTGCTACATAACCTGCAAGTGGTTGGCTTGAAATCCGTGTCTAAAGCAATACTTTTAATCCGATTCTGTAATCTATACGTGCGTATGCTAATTCTGACTTGAGAATCGAAAAAGCCTTTCCCTGTACATACATTGTATTTTCAGCGTGATCTGTGGCATCATGATCATTACATTTTTGAACTCACACACAAACATTATTGATCTTTGTTCATCCTGTACTGGTGTAAGCCACAGTCACTTTTCGTTGTCGATTTTTAGATGCGTTGCTGTATGCTATTGGCGGGAGACTGTAATGACAAATTTCCAATCAATGCTAATGCTCCATTTTTTTTCACTATTTCGGTGGTTTGTTCTACATTAAGCAGTTATATGGAATTGTACACACTTATCCTTATTTATAAGTGAAAAATGCATTTCACATTTTTTCGATTCTCCTCGACTTACGCTGCTAATCCCTTGAAATGTGGAAGCTTTCAATGGATCTTTAAGACAATATCATTGGCTGTATCCCGCTGATGAGGTATTAACACTCTGAAATGCTCGCTATTTTTTTTAATCTCCCTGATTCTTATCAAATCTCCGATTCCAAGATCAAATCTCCCCGATTTCCCAAATCTCACTGTTGGCAGCTCTGCAAGGTCATCCAGGGGTCGTTTCGGGTACTTAGCCTTGTCCTTTTGACCTATGGATCAGAGTTTTTTTGGTTGGTGGTAGAGTTTCGCCGTACAAGTTTTGTGGTCATGTTTTCGAGGTTTCATTTGGGGGTCGAAGTCCATCCTGGGGTCGTTATCGGGTAAACGTGCTGCTTTGACGTATGATATGAGTTTTGGTATGGTGGTAAGAGTTTTGCCATAACGAGTTTTGTGGTCAGGTTTTCGAGGGGTCATTTTGGTGGGTCAAAGGGCACCCAGGGGTCGTTATCGGGTAACTTGGCCGTGCTTTGACGTATGGATATGAGGTTTGATATGGTGGTAAGAGTTTCCGGTACCACTTTGTGGTCACATTTCGATGGGTCGATTTTGGGGTCAGAAGTCATGTAGGGGTCATTATTGTAACTTGGCTGTGTTTTTTCATAACCCATGCTTGACGTATGGATAATGAGCACCCAGGGTGGCTATTAGGTCGAATACAGGACCTTGGTTTCTTCTGTTCTGAAACATTCCAGTATACTCTTCTAGCGGGTATACTCAGTTAGCGAAGACCCACGCTCATCGCGGGCCTCCACACTAGTATAACAATTTCTGCAATAAGTTACAGTGACCACCAACATTCTCCAAAGGAACTTGTAGGACTCATATAGTTTATTACATTTTACCTCTATTGACCTAAATGACCTTTGCCCCACGTTCAAACTTTGCACATCCATATATTTATCCCGGTTGGTCTTTCTGTCACTGTTTCTGTCTGACTGCATATTTTCTCTGAGACCGAGGATTGCACTCCTTTCCTTCCTCCAACTTGGTGGGTGGGTGCCCCTTGACCTTACGAAAACCAAGTCTGTATTGGTTTATGGATCAAAGGTCATCAGGGGTCAGTCAAGTTCAAATAGCTCCAATGGGGTAACTTTGGTATATTCATGCGAGACTTGGTGGGCGGGGTCGATTTTTGATGAATGAAAATTTTAAAGGTCATGCAGTCCTCAGTGGTCATTCAGGTCAAAGGAACCGCAAGAACCCGAGGGTCGTTCAACAAGCCATGTGATCGCAAAACACCAGGTGCTAGCCACTCCGAGAATCGCCTAGTAAAATCCTATTAAATGAACCAATGGACCAGAACTCTTATGGAATGTACAGAATGACCTCTAATGACCCTATGCCCCTTGTGACCACCAATGACCCTACTGACCTTTGACCCCAACATATCTAAACATTCTTCCAGTTACAGTTGTATAGCCACCAAATTGCTCAAGATAACCACTGCCAAGACCCGTGGGCTATATGTCAATTATGACCTTTAATGACCCGACATGACCTTTGCCCCCAAAACTACAAATTCCTAACCATCCCAATTGATGGGATACTTGCTCATTGATGCACCTCGTTTGTGAATCTGTTCGAATAACCGAGCCAACTCACAGATGGCTTACAGAGTGAAAAATTTTCTCGCCCGAGGTACCTGTTCGTCGATTATACCAAGATTAAGTATGACTAAGGCTCCTGTCACAATGAATGTACACTCTGGGGAGCCGAGGATTACCAATCCCGGAGAGTATAATTCACGTGCAAATCGTCATCAATCCATTAAATATACGTATATCGATTGTAACAATTTTCTATAGCCATATAAATACTATTGTTGTGACTGTATCTTAACTTTCCAATTCACGAGGATTTGATTTGACTACATCTTATCTAAAGGGATACAACGGCATTGAAAAAAATATCATACACACAATGAAATGAAGCCGTAATGAATCACTTTCCACAAATTGGGTGAAAACAATTTGGATGGTGACATTCTGGGTAAAACAGTAAAAACAGTCAAGAGTTTGTAGAGTTCGAGCAAAACCCACAAGCTATTACTATTTGTAGTATTTTTGGTCAGAATCCAGCATTACACAATAAAGAAACGTCAATCGTACAAGTTGCAATGGACATACATTTAATGTAGATAGACTGTTCACTTGAAGATGCAGAGTATTTGGGAATATAAATACCAATATGCCTATCGCTTAGCTTTTATGTTCAGTGGAATTTCATGTACATTTTATAGCTAGAAGCTACATAACCTAGACGACACAGAGGTTTCATAATAATATGTATAATCGTATATATCTGTTTGAAAGGTAATATTATGGGTAGCTATTAAAACAATAGTAATTGAAACAAAAATATTGCGTAGTAAGTTTTTTAAAAATTATATTGCGATTTACTTTGAACGAATGCGAATTGAGAGTTAAAGCTAAAGCCAGGCTATATGATTCATATATTCGAAATACGTTCTTTTAAAAAAATTATGATAATGCCAAAAGATTCACATATCTTCCATTCCGATTGCCCAAGAAAATAGGGATAATGATAAGTGATTACAAGTTTATCACCTCCTGAAAGAAGCAGCCAATCAATGCAACCAAACCTTTCACTTCCTATCCTGTTCCAAATGCATCACAGTTTTTCATCAAGTCGTTGCTGTGTTCAATTGGAATTTGGGAATTAAATACAAGAGTAGACATTTCGGCGCACACCTTTTTAATCTATTGCAGTGACTTTCACAACGTTACCAAAAAAAAAAAATCGCCAAACATGGCGACTTCATCCATATACCGGGCATTCTATAGAGGTCCTCAACTTCGGAGTAGCGGCATCTTGCCAGGAATTGTACAGTCCTTCTCCAATTTTCTGAGACGTCTATAAATCAACAGAACGACATGGCATGTTGGATATTTAATGCATAAAGTCTTGGTGTTATATGGCCTCCATTTTTCTTATTTAAACTTTTAAAAAAATATTTTTTCTCATTTTATTTGAGAAAAGATTTTCCTCACAGAAAAGTTTTTGTGTACTATAAAGAGAGAAAGGGGAATACCCCTAGTTGTTTTTGCTAAGTTCACCTGTTTAGAGATTGCACAATATAGGAAGTGGGGGGAATTCCCAAGAATGCTAAAACTTAGAAACTGAGTCATCTTGTTTTTATGCTTTTTGAGATCAGAACATGGTAAGATCAGGGAAGTTTCCCCATAAAGTTTATATGAAAGTGATGTGATTCAGGTGATTAATTTTTATGAAATATTTTTTTTATTTTTTTTATTTTTTTTATTTTCAAAATTTTGATGTAATGATTATTGTTAGAAAGGGGAATTTAGCTGTGAGACGTTTAATAGTCACTTGTGAACTGAAGGACGGAATGCCGGCAGTTGAAATCAGGAGCTAAACTAAAGCTTCTGGAGCAGACTAGTATAACTTAGCTAGTTTTACTCTACAATAACGTTTAATTTGAGTTCTTCCTCTAGTGCCAGATTTATACTTGATCCGGCCGGAGCTTGATACTAAATTGTCTGCTGTCCGTCTTTTAAGCAAAGAGCTTTCAGTTTTCGGAATCAAAAAGGGCTTCAGTTTGTGGTCTATATGAGGCTGAGCGACAGACTGATGGTGGTATATTACCTGACGCATAACCCCCGCAGTCGCGCGCTGCAGTGGCTGTAGCCCTTCTAATTAAACTACACGGGGATCCGTCTGATCATTCAGTCCACGGTAAGGGTATTTGCCGGCTGACTATGTTTGCCGTTTGTAGGACTTATGGACCCATCTTTTTCACATTCATGCGGGCGACAATTGATGATATTGGTAATATTATAGAACAATATACAGATGTTGACTCTTAAAAAGGAATTTTTATGGGAATAACAGCCAATTTTTTGGAAAAAATAAAGATTTGGATGACGTTCACGGCATTGATTGTTTATATTTTGCTTCGGTGGACCCATTTTCAGGTAAAAATGACTAACGTATCCCTACATTGGAAAAACAACCGATATCGTCATCGTACGTCGGTTTGAAAAGGTATTTGTACTGTTTAACATAATAGACGTTTCCTGTTAGAAAAAAAATAATAGCACTTTGGGCAGAGGGCATGTACAGACCTTGATTTACTAGTCGATTTATATATAATCGGTCGCCCCCGAGAGCAAACTGATATCTGATCCCTGACACGTGAACCTGTGACCTGACACGTGACACCAAACTATTCATCTCGTTACCGTTTATAACTACAAAACGGCAAAGCGGCAAGCATTTTTTCTGTATCCTGTTTTCACAGCGTAATCTTATCATGATGTGAACTCTACGTGTGGTTTTTCTTACAGGGAGGGAGGACAAACGATCTGCTCGACTTTGGGGATTTCCAAACGTAATTTGTGAAACTGCTACAAATGCATTTACTAGGCAGTCTCCGGGGTCAACCAGTGACTTTATAAAATCATCTCTTAAATCCTTGTTCAAAAGATCTTAGTAATATCATGATAAATTAATGAAAAAAATAATGAAGTTCACATCAATCAATGCTCTGTTAAAGTGGCTTGTTTTCCAATTTATTTGTATTGTGTTCTCTACTTGATATGGAGAGTCCCTGGCACTTGCCCATACACCCATCAATTACCGTGGGAAACAACTTGCGGTTTAGATGGTAGACGCAATAATGCTGTTGCAAAGCCCTATTCAATACTGTGCTAATATTGATGGTTACCACTAAACGCCGGTTTTTTGTTTATATCTTGGGAATGCAATGGATTTGAGGGCTCAAATTTTTAGGACGACAATGCGAAAAAATACGGCTTTCATCGATTATCAAAACCGACACTACTTCTTGTAAATCAGTGGGGTCCCTAACACGATCGGAACACGCACCTTTAATTCCCTTTGATACTACAAACTCCAGAAACTCCCCTTCAAAAGTAACATCTATCAAACATAATACCGCGCTGTGAACACGCGCGCCATGGCTACAGAGCTAGCTCTCTGTAGCCATGCCACCGGTTACACTCTAATACAAACGCCCTTTATAATTATTATACAACCCCAAAAACCAATTGCCACCACTCCTGGATTTTATTTATATTGTGGAACATTAGCGTCGTCGAGGGCAAGCCCCGTTCGTCTGAACTGCTGGACCAAAGTTAACTTCAGGACTGAGAAGATTCCTTCCCAATGGAATATTACCACCCGAGGATTTAGAAAAGCTGTGACTTTGCATGCTGTCATTTTTGGAGTCTTTCGGCTGTGAGGACATATTATTGTTGAACTGCACGCTACTTTTAGTTGGAGACAAATGACCTCTGAGTAAAGATTATATTGTTAATGTAATTTTGAATTGTATACGATAATTGTACTTTGCTTGGACATACCAATTCCTTGAACCAATTACAAATCATGAAAAACTCTGTTTTATTAGATAAAATTCAGATCAACTTTGCAGAAGGCTCATTTATTTGTGGTTTGGAAAGGTATTTCTGCCTTTGACGTCTACGAGACGTCATAACAAGGTCACACTTTGAATAGCAACAAGTACTTTGATGTCAGGTATTAATGGATCTGAATGAGGAATACTACGGGAACACCTTCTGTTATAGGTTATGCATGAGTGAAGTAAAAACCTCTATTTTTAAGTGCCATTTTTTTTCCTCTTCGAGGATGTTATAATGTGACTGAATTACTATAGTAATTTCACAAAGTAAGTGAGACCGATTAACAGTTTTAGGTCTGTGCATCACCGTGAGAAGGTAAGAGGAAAGTATTTTAATGGCCACAGTAAAAAAGTTTATGATACTCATAAAATAGAGTAATGTAGCTAGTACATAAATGTTGGACTCATCATTATTTCACATCTAATATAGATTGATTTTTTCAATTGAAATATGAGATGAAACACCAGGAATTTATTTCATTAAACGTTGTTATTTGAACTGCCTGCAAAATATCATTCCTTATCACAGCATTGAGAATAATCATTCTTAGGCCAAAAAAAAATTTTTGTGTTTTGCCCTCCCAGCTTACATTCAGGAAGTTCGGTTGTCGTTTTTTCTTCTTTTTTTTTTTTAAACTCCATTTCTCCATAGTGACTGCTATTTCATGTAAAATAATCCAACTAAATAACGTAAGAGGGGCATTCAAATATCATTATAAAAAGTTTTCTTTGTAACTGACTGCTGGTTGCCTGTGTCGTACCTCGGGTCATACATAAATGAACAATGCCGACAACCTCCCAGGGTTCCCGCATACACTAATTGTCTCAGATGCGCATACCGACTGCCATGGTCCTATTCGGAACGATGGCGATTTGTACGGTGCATATTGCAAGCTGTCATCCTTGTTATGCCTCGCATGCAAAAGTCTTCCATTTAATCGGAAGTTGTACCACAGCTAAAAACCCCTTTCAAGCTGTAAACCCCCAACGCGAAGCTACCGTAGAAATCCATCGTGATCGTGTCCATGAAATCAGCAATGTCATACGCCCTGCAAGCATGTGCTGACAGTGTAACAACAGCACGTGTGAAGTGTAATTGTGCAATATTTGATATTTTTGCTGTTTCAGAGAGGAGAATTTATTGTTTTTTTTATGTAATAACTGTTTCAACTGTTGTTTTTTCAAATGGTTTGTTTTATATTTGTTTCTAAAAGTTTTTGTACCATTGCACGTCAAATTTTGTTTTAAAAATTGAAATAGTACAGGTTTGTCGAATTGTACTCTATAACGTTGATCATTTGTTTTGCCGAAATACCCGGCTGCTGAAATACCCGGTGCGAAATTTACCGACTTTCGGCAGTGCCGAAGTACCCGGGCATTCGGCCGAGGAGAAGGGATAGTGGAAAATATCGTGTTGTTGATGTGTAGAGCACAGGTTTACCCACTTTTTCGTGATTTTATGGACAACTACAATGAAACTCATTAAAAATCAGAATTTGGGCATTAGGAACAAGCATGTATGTAATAGAGGCAAATAGTAACGCCACAACAAAATCACCCCCACAGAACCCCTGAAGAAGAATTCACCGCGTTCGTTAGCAAGGTAGCCGAATTCGGAAACAATGTGATACGTTATTGCATTGATATATGGCTCCCACTGATCTCTACAACACTGGATGGCTGTCTCCACGCGATTAAATAGCGAGCCGGTGAAGAAAACGGAGGTGCACAGCGTTTTGCTCTACCCAAAACATTCACTCGGTTGCACGGTTTCTAGGGATGATGAAGTATACCAATATGCCTTTATTAAGTACTTTCCTGGTCAATATCTGAAAAAAATAACCAAGCGTTCTGCAATTGTATGGAGTATGTGCCCGTTTGCCTGAAATAACTGTGAGTAGAAGTAAACGAATGTATTCTAGCAATTTTGCGACACAATTAGTGGTGTGGATAATGGTGGTTGTACACACGTCGTAGCCTTCACGTATCACTATTCACTTTACTAGTCTCGAATATAAGCTGGGCGCTAAAAATGCTCTACTAACTCCATGGGAATACTAAATTAGTATTTAAGTCATGAGTCATTTCGCTGGATACATGTAGAAATGGATTCACAATTAGGCCTAGGGATAGCTTGTGATTTTTTCATATCACAAACAGTATCAAAGACTACCTATAAATCCCAAGGTCAAGGACCAAAATTTCAGTTCCTTCCAATTTTAATTCCAAGTTTGATTTAAACAATGTTGTGCAGTATTTATAGTGACCCCATAGACTGCAGGAATATCTTTCTTCAAAGCGAGATTATCCGATGGGTGGGGGGGGGGGGGGGGCCGCGGGGGGTGGCAGGCTCATTCCAGGGGGTTCTGAAATTGGACACCGAAAAAAAAAAGGCTAACAAGAAACAATTTTTAGTTGAAAATAAACCCCTAACGGGAATCTAACGGAGACAATTTTTGGTGAACTTATACTAGTTTTCAGGTTTTTTTTTTTAATAAGGGGACAAATTTGCAGTTTAAATTATACCCCTTGTGGGATCTGTTGATACAAGACGGGTGACTAAAATACCTTATGTATAATACATGAGACTAATTATTAGTCAAAAAAAAAGTTTGTCTTTTGACTAACTAAAAAATTAGTATGCATAATCAGTTGTTTATCGTTCATATGTACTTCAATGCTGGCAAACATGTTTGCTATGCGGAGATATCTCCAAATTTTAAACTAAGTTTTTTCATGAGTACAAAATAATTTCATTACCTCTAAATTTACACTAAAATGTCAAATTAAGGATGACTAATTTTAATTTGTCAAATGTTGAAATTGATAATTAAAGACGACTTTAGGACTTCACCAAATGACTAGAAAGTGGTTTGTCAAGCACAAAAAATGACGAATTTAAGTACACATGGGTCATTTTTTGCTACATTAGTCCTATTTGAATGAAATTTTTGTAATTAAAACAGTCCTAATTTTTAAGTTGTAAAAAGATTTGCAATTATGAATTTAATAATCCAAAATATTTAAAAAACATTCTTTTTATTTCCAACACTTTTAAGCACTATTTTGTTGGATTCTAAAAAAAATATGTTGTCATGACAATTTTAAAAATTAGTCAAATAGATACTTTTTTTTGAAATTAATGTTCTCAGTGTATCCAAAGACTAAAAAAGTTACACTTTGCTATACTGCAAGAAAAATTACCACTCGGGGTTTTAAGTTTTTGCTGATCAGTAAATGTTTAGGTTACATTTTCCTTTTATCATTGAACCAGTCACAATCACACTGGATTTGATACCCCCCTAGAACTTCATTATTGTGAATTTTTATACCCCTAGAGGTTGTCCCCGCATTGAAGCTATACGTTCGCTCTTTTTTTGGAACGAGCATTGTTCAAGAACCCCCCCCCCCCGTAATTATATTCCAATATCTTAAGTAATATTTTTAGAATAGAACGTGACTGCCCCCAAATCGCTTAAAGCCTGTAAAAAGAGATATGAGATGCTACTTAATATCTCCCCCCACCCCGGTACCCCCGTCCATCACTTAGGGAGCTTACCATTCATGCTCGGGGGGGTGGTTAGTAAAGCGAAAAACAAGGAAGGAAGGATAATAATATCTAATATATCTGTGAATACTAGTAGTCCAAGCACTTAGCTGCATGAAGATCATTATGGTGTCTGTGAGCTGAAAACCATATGGCATTTTAAAGACTTTTTAAAACATTTGGAATCAATTTTGCTGAAATAACCCCAATACTCGAAATCAAACCAATAATTGCAAACCTTGACATACGCGCATTATCGCCTAATTCGTCCCTTTCCGTAGTTTCCCTATTACTTTGTATGTGCCGGCCAGTTCTGGTAGAGCAAAAGGGCCGCCCCGAGCCATTTCCGGTTTCCCCCCTCACGTTCGAGCGGGGATAGCCTATCCAGTGTATCGAGCTCATTGATGGCTCCCATTGTAAAGGTTCCGGGTAAGGTCCCCTGATTAGAAGCTATTTGCCGGTTGCAACACGGGTTAGGGTTGGGGTTATTGGGCCTATAGGGACCTAGGGTTAAAGGGATTAAGCCAAATTACCAGCGATAATGCGAGAGAATTTCGAAAAAATGTGGAAATGCATTTTTTTAAAACTTAAAATCAGGGATAAGTATGTACAATTCCATAATAACTGCTTTGAATGTTTTGAAACACCCACCAAATAGTGAAAAAAATTACAGTATTTGGAGGAAAATTTTGTCATAAATACCGTCTCCCGCAAATAGACCATACACAGAGCCGGCATCTCAAAATCTGCACTAAACATCTATTGTGATTTACACCAACCAGTACAAAATAAACATAGGATCAATAATTGGTTGTGTGGATGATGTGTAACTGGCACTGTCGATGGTGCACAATATCACGCCTAAAATCTGTGGGATATTCACAGGAAGACCTTTGTGATCCAAGTCGGAATTTTGATACGCACTTATAGAAATTAAGCAGAATTCAGGATAAAAAAGTTACTGCCGGCCTGTCTTTAATACAACGTATTCAGGCCAACAACTTGCATGTTTATTTACGCATATCCATGCCAGTAAACCAAATATACAAATATGAATTTGATGATTTTGTTTTCGATGTGTCGGTATTAGTAAATCGCTGCTATCCCTTTAGATTGGGGTTTGTTTGAGACCTATTTTGATTTTTTCTACTCGACAAATAGGGGGTTAGTGTGATTTTTTCTTTTTTTTCTGATGGAGGAGGGGGGTCATGTACTTTCATAAACCAAGCCCCTATTCGCATCATCAGCAGTAAATCATAATGATGTAAGGCCTACCTAATTGTGGCGTGTGGGGATGGGTGTAGGAGTTTCTTCTATGCAATAGGGCCTATTTCACGTTTACAATTAATGGTGTTATGCAATTTTCCACACACATCTTTCAATATTCTCCGACCCACCTCCCTTGTAAATAAATAACGGGCCCTAAAATTATTAGTTTAATTAGAAGTTAATCTTAGCCCTGTCGTACGAGCTGAAGTCAACTGAACACCTATTTGTCGTGTCATCCTGTGTCTGTACAGCCAACTGACATAAGAACTTAATTACAATCAACAACCGCACGCTGTAATAAGGTTCTCTCTGTGCCGAACTAACTGGGATAACCCATTGTTTCGGCAATTAACCAACCCGCCGTTCGGCAGGGTAATGATGTAGCCCGCATTTTCGGCAGATTATTGCCGAAACTCCGGGCGTTTCGGCAATACCACACTGCCTACGTCAAGGTCATCTGCCGAAAGCCGGGTGTTTCGGCTAAGCCCGGTATTTCGTCGCAGCATATACGTGCGGTAAATAACGGCCAGCCGTACAAGGCCATTTTATTCCTTCCGTGTTTCTCTCACATTTTGATATTGCCACAGAACAATTTCATTCCAAGAATAGTGAGTGTTTTGCCCCGTGCAAGGAGTTAAATTCGAGCTACCTTGTGATTTTCCGTTTGGTTGGTTTTATTAAACAATTTTCCAACCGGAAACAGGAAAATAACAAACTCACTACTTAAAAAAAAAAAACAAATACGCGACCCGAAATATTTTCATGATTTTGGGTCGGGGATCTGCGGATGTACACAACAATTTTTTTTTTTTTTGTCCTTATAACGATGCACACATGTTTTTGCAATGGCACAAAGGCCTAGTCCTCTGCGCTCCGGGGTTTTGAACCCTATATCAATGACAACCCTGGTCCCATATATCCAAGGAGTCTCGCGTAATTTGAAATCTACTATCGCTCTTTCTTGTGCGCAGTGTACCATGCAGGTCGCTAACTTGGGCGTGCTTTTGAGCGCATTTACAATTAACAACATTGAGTTGTGTGTTGGGGTGTTTTGTTTTTAGAAAGTAGGTGGTCCGTGTGCTTTGAGATGCAATGCTTATGTGAGCATTCTATAGGTGACGTTGATATAGAAAGTATGCCTCTTTTTTAATCCTAGAACCAGTTAGAACATGTCAATATACCTTTTAATCCCGTGGAACATTTACAAACTTTGCCGCTGTTAGTTTTCCCCTTCCCTATCAGCTCTTATCCAAAATGTTTCAAGTTGAAAAAATTACACATCAAGATCTGGAATCAGCATGTCAATGCTGCCCGAAAAAAAACTATCAACACATTGTGCAGACTGTTTGTTCGAGGTCATACGGATCTTACCGCAGGACTAAAGGTACTTTCTTGTGCGATATCTTATTGGGTCAGAGTTAAATGTGCAACGAGAGATTCAATAACATGTGTCCATAAAATGTTTGCATTGGTGTAAAGGCATTCTAATCAAAAATATTCCCATCCCAATATCGAAAAGGATTAACTGAAACTGCTCTTTTGGTACAAAAATTGTGAAATTTCTAATTTCCTCAGGATCAAATAATTTATTTCTGTAGCCAAGTATAAGGTAGGGGAATCTATTGCGTGTGTCGAATCACCGGGTGTCTCAAAAAAGGAAACCGCAAAGTGCCCTATTTCACAAGAGAAAAAAGTAAAAACATCAAATTAATACACATCTGAACGTGCATTTCATTAGGTTTTAGAATTTCTAATAATTGAAACTAACCTTTTCAATATCAGAACTGATCTTTGTCGCAAAAACAAAACTACATGAACGAAAGATGTGCTTGAGAAGGTGTATTGTCTAAAGACGCTTAGGACAGTACCTGGACAGAACAATCCGTGGATAAAGTTAAAGTGGTAGCAAATTTTCAATCGGCCATAACTCGGTCAATACTTCCTTTGGAAAGTCTTTTCGGTCTCGAACCTCATGAACTGTACTTTTTTAGATGTGTATAATTGTGTATGGTTTACTCTTTTCTCTTGGTGAATAGAGGACGCTTCGAGGGTTTTCCTTTTTTGAGACACCGGTAAGATGAAATCACTACATCAGAGAAATATGGCTGAATTTAAATCTGCGTTGCAACCTTTAAATTATAAAAAACCTGTGACTGCTTGTTAAATTTGAAAGGTACAGATGCCAGATTCAACTTTGACACAATTTTTAATAAAAGTATTTTTTTATATAAACTTGTAGGACCAGTGGGCGGTAGCCAGAGGGGGGGCAGGTATCAAGGTCAATGGTCACTGACCTTTATAAGGCATGTGATCATTCTACCGGTTGGGAGCAGTAAGTGCGGCATGGATCATTGAAAGTATTTGCATATTTGTTTTTATAATTTCCAGTTCCATGGCAATACGGTATTTGAATAATATTGCAAAGCTTTAACGTTTGTAAAAATTGGCCAAAAATGTCAAAATCGGACGTACACATGACGCGGTGTCAACTTTCATCTTGTGAACATTGGACGTATGGCTATCATTCTCTCGTGATATCTCTCTCCTTGACTACTGTCATAGTTTGTTGGTTAGGGAAATTAGCAGAAACTCTGCAACTTCACAATGTGAAGCGTACATCCGCCGAGATTGGTTTTTCAGGAAGCGTAAGTTTGACTCCATCACTCCTGAACTGATTAATAACTCCACTGGCTTCCCCATCACAGCGCATTGATTACCAATTCTCGCACTTGTCATGGACAGACTCCTCGTGATATCATCGATATGGCTTCAGGTCGGGTGCTCAAAGGCAGCTAATCATCATGCTCATATGACCCCGCTTGTCATGCTTGTTAGCAGTATTTTCTTGAGCTTTGAGCGCCTGTTGAACATTTTTTGTATTGGTGCTGACATAAAGTGTTTCTGATTGATTGATTGATTGATGATTACTAAGCATCGTAGTGTGGAAGTCCACTAGAGAATCAGGAGATGGTTTTCATTCACAATTTTCTGCACTGCATGTACCTTAGTGCCCGATTGTCCCGGTTTATTGAACACCATAGGTCAGAATCATAAAGGGTTGGGGTTCTGTGATGTCATGGATGGTTTCTCCCATTCTCCTCTGTCCATTCTGGTGAAGGGTATGTTTACTGTTGTACTTCCTGTACGTGGCCTTGCCGCCTGATCTTGCAGTTCTTCTTGGCATGGAAAAGTTTGAACTGGAACTTTCCAAGAAAACTGCTTCCCTAGTTGCTGTGGAGTGAGGGCCAAGGGGTTCGGAGATACAAGCTAGTCCTTCGGACGAGGGCCCACCTCCGGGCTTTGTGAGCCACAGAGGGTCTCTATTCTTCCACGAGCACCTCTTGGCCAAGAATCATACTCTTTCTTTTACCCCCGCAAACAGGTGTTTCTGCCACGTCTCATCAGAGTTGCAGGGCGCTCATAGAAGTCTTATTTTGTGCCTTTCAGGCCATTACATATGTCCAGCGCTTACCGCTTGCCGCTGCTGATGATGAAATTTACGTCACTAAGCAATCATGTCAGAAATCGCTAGCGTTGACCCAAGCGGCAAAAGCGTCAGAGTCAAGCCGATAATCGATCTCCCTGCCTCTCGGGCTCCGCTTTTCCCAAAGCGCAAATCGCATGATTTGACTTTGCGTTCAACTGTAGACGTTGCCAGCTCATGACGTATTCAATCAATACACCGCTGACTAAAAAAAATATAGCTCATCCTTCAATCGGCGTACACCAAGCGGCTTGGCGCTGAGCGGCAAGCGGCATGACCTATGTAATGACCCTTTAGACCTGAACGGGTACCTGGGACGTACGAAGATCTTCTACCTCTCTCATCAACTCTTTATCTCTACTAACGCCACCGCATGGGCCTGCAGCAAGGGACACGGAGAGCCACGGATTTTCTCCTGTCCATAGAAACGTAAAGAAAACAATACCATGATCGGTTGACTGCCTCCTTGGTCAGGGCATGTTTCAAACCCTCAAGCTCAAGCTTCCTTCTGGGCGTTCTATAAATGGTGGGACCCCATCCCGGACATTTTGGACGTCGGTTGGAGTTCTGCTTCAACCTTCCCGCAAGCCTATTTTAAGGATGTGCTGGTCAGACTGAGAGGTTTGCCCTTCCAAGCCCTCTTTGCGGGTTGACCTAAAGTGGAGCTTGAACCAAAAGCATTCAGTACCGGGTTGGGCATTGAAAAGGGTTGCGTTGGCAATTGCTACCCCCTGCAACCTCTTCCGCACTGGTTGATCCACGCCAGTGTATTCTGCTTCAAAAGTAAGATCGTGGAAGTAATGTATCGCTATCGCAATTGTTCCTCTCTCGAGAGTGGAGGGCGATATCGAGCGTCGATATACCTACCTTCCTGACCTTCCGGTCTCTCCCGCAATCTGTATTCTCAAACATCCCACAAAAACGGCCGTTGAAAGGTCGTTTGGAAGGTTGTGGTCTGTGTTTGTTTGTCGTTTTGTTGTTGTTCTTTTTTTTTTTTTTTTTGGTGAGAAATAATTTGCACCTTTTTCACATGAATGAATAAAAAGCCATCTCATTCCTTTCTGAATATAGTACCAATGGGACCATACACTATGTTCATTGACTCGAGCAAATAATGGCGTAATTTCTTTAGTAAATCCACCCGGTATGTAGCGGACACAGAACTTCAGCAGATTCATTTTCTTTTTTTGAACTCAGCATTGTTACTGGTCCGGGCCGTTGAAATATTCAGATATTAGATTAGATTGAGCTGGCTTCGGTCGCGATTAAGGATACCGTTGAGGTTCCACCACTGTGAGTTCAATAATTTGACTTTTAATTTTCCATCCATTTATTGAAAAAAGAAACGAATGTAAACAAATTTCATGGTAATGTGTAGCTGTGAACGAACATCTTTGTGCAAGAACCAAGATCCATAACTTATTGCTGGGCCTCATTTCTATTCAATTTACCCCGTGTTTTATAAGAATTCAAAAGAAAAGAGGGTCTAGCAACCTATGCTAACACCGGCGGTAAATTGATTAGAAATTGTTTTTGCGCGGCAAGTAACTGTATAGTCCAAGATATATAGAAAAACACCCGTAAATAAATAGGTAGAAGCTGACTTTTTCAGGATAGTTTTTCCTAAATGCTGTAAGGAGCAATATAGTTCAAAAGTCCCCAAGAAGCCCCTGTGTGCTATTTGAAAAATAAGGGGGTAAAGTTTGTACAGCGATCAAATTCTAAAATGTTCCAATTGAGTTCAAATGTATGCCAACGTTTTTGTCATGCCATATAACTTATTGCATAACTTCAAGGGCATACTGGGGCTAAATCCTCGGAGTGCTCACAATTCTTTCCAAAAGGGTACAAATTGTTCGTCTAATTGTGTATAAACTGCAAAGATATATTTAAATAGTTTCAAGGTAATTTACTTGCATAGTTATAGGTTCCTTATGGCATGTTTCTACTGTGTCTATGAGAGTTCACAAGCCACAGCCTATAAGGCCCATATTTCGAAGATGTAGATAATTGTGATTGAAAGCATTTTTTGCCCATAATATGACCAAACAACATGTACGAGTAATTTCGAATTATTTTTCAATAAATATCGTACTGTCTTGAAAATTTACTTAACCCCCCGTGAACCCCTTGAAAATTTTGGCCCTGCATGCTAAAACAAAGTTCAAAAAGTTAGCCAACCTAATAACCTTTCTTATGCATTTGACTAAAAGAAACGATAGCCCATGAATTAGCTCAAATTGAATCATTTTAAATTTTTTTACCCCTATAAATATAAACTTTACCCCTTATTTCTTAATGAACACACGGGGATTCTGGGACTTTTGAATATGTTGCTCTTTATAATATAAGGAACCTATCCTGTAAAATTCAGCATGTACTTGTTTTTCCGCCTTCTGGCTACAACATACCTACAGTTCCTAGGACTAGTAGTCAAGTTTTGTTTTCTTCAGAAAGAGCCCGAAAGACGTTAGGTCGCAGTCGGCCAACACTTTCTTTCATGATTTTTTTGTTCATCTTTGTTTTCTTTTCGGACATGATGATATACTGGGCGTATCAAAAAAAAATGTAAACAGTTTGAAGTTTCATAAATGTAGAAGTATGGGTAGTAATTTGGTCCAGTTTTATTTGAGTTTTATGTAACATTCGTAATCCTTTTCAATCTGACACTCTCAAAATAGTCATGTATGATAAACAATAACGATTTTCCGACTGTTTTGTAACCCGAGACCACAAAATGCGGTCTTGTGACAAACAATCATGCGTTCGAATCATGGGTATTGTCGGGGATCGATACCTCCGGCTGATCAATGAAGATGGTGTTCCCTTCATTGACAGAAATCGAGAGCTACCAACGCCTCCTTAGATTTTGTCTTGGGGGGATCTCAAATCCAGGGTTTTTACGACTCTTCCAGCAGACCTTAATGAGCTTCAGCGTTGAATCAGGAGAGAGGTTGATATTGTCAGCAGGAAGAGCCTTAAATCAGACGCGCTGTGAACGCAATGCTGAGGGAAGGCAGGTGTGGATCCAAAGAGGTGAGGAAATGTGGACGACTAAGTATTTGTGAGTGTTTTCAGAACAACAGATTTAACATTATCAGAAGTACTGAATTGTAATGTTATGATTTTTTATTAACTTTGCGCAACAGCATTTGTCTCTGGTTTGCGGAAATAGCATAATAAGTCATCAATTGTCACACTCCAATGATTTTGTTTTGCCACTCAATGAAAGACAAAGATATCTGGATTACTAATTGCTGTAATCAAATTTGCCACATACAGGTCATCATAATTTCTTTTTTAGGATTTATTGTTTTATGACTGTCTACTTCTTTTTGATATGTCCTGTATAGGTCAATGTAATTGAACGCACGAACTAGTAGAAGCCCAGGTTTATTTATTCGTAAAGAGGACAACAGCTGTTGCTTTGAGTTCATTCATGAAAACAATAGCTCAATCTTAATCGGTGGTGGTGATAGCATCTATGATTTTTTCAACTGCATGGGTAATAACAATGGTGTTATGTAAAAGTAATTTGAACTGCTTTATCCTCTGTATACCGAGCGGATTTACTGGATCAATATTCAAGATTCTAATAAACAGTGCTATTATTTGCTCGATTCGATGCAGCATGATGTACATCTACTGGTCACTGAGATTTAGGGAAAGAAATTGTGATGACATTTATTCATTTTGAAACAAATGTGCAACTTTTGGACTTGACATACCTTGAAATGTGCGTAATCATTTTTCCTTATGCAAGCATCTTTCTCTCTTTTATCCCATCGCCTGACAGTGGTAATGGGGTTTCTGATGGGACCAAATGAATTATTATTGTCTATCACTATAACACTATCTACCAAAAAAAACGCAACGTAAAAACCACCAAGTTTTAAAAAGAGTACGAGCCATATAAGCTACCGTCAAGTGTTTCTATTTTCTTTGTGGGAAGAGTGTGGGCAATGGGGATTGATTTGAAGTCAAATGCAAATTTTTTGTATGAATTTTTTTTCCTCAATGAATAATTGAAACCCAACACTTCCTAAATTATGTCATAGGAAGAAAATGACTGATTTCGAACCTAATTATCTCCCTTAAGCTACGGTGAAGTGTTTCTATTTTCTTTGTGGGAAGAGTGTGGGTAATGGGGGTAATGGGGATTGATTTGAAGCCAAAAGCAAATTTTGTTATGGATTTTTTTCAATATGAATAATTGAACCACAAACTCCCTTAATTATGTCATAGAAAGAAAATGACCGATTTCAATTCTAATTATCTCCCTTAAAGAGACATGAGGAGATTTCCAGAGAGGAGCGCCCTCATTTTTTTTCGAACTCAGGTTTTTTGCATATTTGGAATGCTTTCCAATGTATTAGATCACACCTGAAGTGAATAAGCCGAATACGCAGTCTTTATGTAATGAGATGATGATTAATAATTTCTGTCGTGCGCGATAGAAATTCAAAGCACGGTTTCTATAAGGACGATCACGATAGCAGGCAAATTCAAAACAAGGTTTGCGGTTTTCTTTTGTACTTGTTTGTCCAATAAATCTACTCCTGTCACTTTAAGCTACGGTGAAGTGTCTCTGTTTTCTTTGTGAGAAGAGTGTGGGTAATGGCGATTGATTTGAAGTCAAATGCAATTTTTTATACATTTTCTTTTTCACTATGCATAATTGAAACGAAAAACTCCCTTAATTATGTCATAGGAAGAAAACGACTGATTTCGAGCCTAATTATCTTCCTTGAGCTAAGGTGAAGTGTTTCTATTTTCTTTGTGGGAAGAGTGTGGGCAATGGGGATTGATTTAAAGTCAAATGGAAATTGTTTTATTGATATTTTTTCATTATGAATAATTGAAACCCAAACTCCCTAAATTATAACATAGGAAGAAAACGACTGATTTCAAAACCTAATTATCTCCCTTAAGCTACGAAGTTGGGACGTTATTTCTAAAGCCACTGACTTATGTGCTATATCTATGCAGAATTGGTCCGTGTCGATAGGGTTACGGTTGAAATTGGTGGCTTTGTTTTCATTTTTTATTTCTACGTTCAAACTCCACGTTGTGTACCAACGAGGAGTTGAATATAGTAAAAATATAGAGTGAATTTCTCATGGATATATCAAATAAATGATATAGACGACCTTTCTCATAAAATCAGCGTGTACCCCTTTAACTGTTTCAGCGATAACATTAATGGAATTAATCGGATTTGACATCCGGCCAACTGTGGCATAAGTCCTTCTACCATTGTAGAACATCAGTTTCCAGTAAGCCGATTCTGCACAGTACTCTCTAAATTTCTTAGATTAAAAACTAATCTAATTGGATTGCTATCAGGGACAAATCCAAGTTTAGATTAAAAATTTAAATCAAAATCCATTGAAATATAAATCTAATAGATTAAAAATTTTAATCAAAACTTAGATTTGTCCTTCGTTTAATCTAAGAAATTTAGAGAGTAACTTTGTACCATGGACACAATATGTTGCGTAATGGCAACAAAGGTCTAGTCTCCGCAAGACCGGGATTGAACCCCATATCAATATCCTACCATGGAAAAATGCAAGAAATCTATTATGACACCTCCTTCGTATTTCAGTTACAATTTGTGACACAATTCATTTTGCACAAAATAAAAATTGCGAAGGGCAAAGTTAATGGGTATGTATAAAACAAAGACCTAAGACCTATAAAACTAAGACCTGTAAAACTAAGACCTATAAAACTAAGACCTAGTATAAAACTAAGACTATAAAACTAAGACCTAGTATAAAACTAAGACCTATAAAACTAAGAACTAGTATAAAACTAAGACCTATAAAACTAAGACCAAGTATAAAACTAAGACCTATAAAACTACGACCTAGTGTAAAGCTAAGACCTATAAAACTAAGACCGGGTTGGTACATTTTGTGACCCCACTTTGTCTGCTCCCAGTCGATTTCAGCAGCCTTACGGAATAAAGTACAGTATTACATGCACTTTATTCCGTAAAGGCTGCTGAATTCGACTGGGAGCAGACAAAGTGTTGTCACAAAATATACAAACCCGGTCTTAGTTTTATAGGTCTTAGTTTTATAGGTCATAGTTTTATAGGTCTTAGTTTTTATACTAGGTCTTAGTTTTATAGGTCTTAGTTTTATAGGTCGTAGTTTTATACTAGGTCTTAGTTTTATAGGTCTTAGTTTTATACAGGTCTTAGTTTTATAGGTCTTATAGTTTTATAGGTCTTAGTTTTATAGGTCTTAGGTCTTTGTTTTATACACATCCCAAAGTTAATAATAATAGGCTAGCTATAATTGAAATCGAAAATATATATACATAAAATTGGACAATACCACGCTCAATCCTAACCCATTTCAATACACACCACATTAAAGTAACAGGCAACCGCTGTCATATTTAGGAATCTCAATTCATGAAATTAACATGCGGAAACACAATGAGCAAATTAACAGCGAGTTCGAACTCAACCTAGTTTTTATTCAGGTTTCGATGTTAATAGCAGGTTTCAAACAGCAATATAATGGTTCTGGGTTACATACAAACAACAATATACAAGAACTTTCAAGGACATTTGGAAATTTCATGGACTTAAAGGTACGTCCGAGTCCAGAAAAGAAAACAAATAAAAAAATCACGGTAAAAAATCCCGTGTTTGTACACGATTTGGGGCTGAAAATTCCAAATCAGCCCTTTAATATCCAATTACCATTGGGTGTTTCGTTAGCTAAATTATATAGGGATCGCAACAATCGGGGATATCTGGTTAGTCGTGTTACAGAAATACGATTAATATAATAGGTTACAGCAAACGCATCGCCTTATTAAAAGCTATTAAAAAATCGGGGCCTATCCACACTTTGGAGCTCTTTGGGAGATATAGTTAAGAGATGACGCGACTGTTTGATTTGTGACATAGAGCCCGGAAAATACCAACTAAAACGAGCCGTCTTTGTCGGTTGTGGAGAAGGGCACTATGGAATAAACGTTTCCCTCCAAACGGTAGATCGGCGAATGCTTCAACCTAAAACGAGCAAGAGGAATGACCAAATGTAAAACCCATCGTTCACCATAGAGTTGATCGACTTCGAGGGCTAAGGAGCACAGAAAAATATAGAACAGACACTGGCGAAAGGTCATGTGTTTAAGGTTCGTCGATTACTTAGTGTGAACCTCCGAGATGATTGTATTCAGCAATCGACTCAAGGTGGTGGCGGCCTCAGTGATGGTATGGCGGTATTCATTATGGAGAAAAAACATCACTGCAGATAGCAAACTGACGTCGGGCCGTCTTCGTGATACGTCGGCACGGTCGAGGTCAGCAAACCAACGTCAAGCCGACGTTAGGAAAACGGTGGGGAAAATGGTCGTTTGATGGTCAACAAAGTAAACGTCATCCCGACGTTGGGAATACGGTGGGTTTAAAAATTGTTCGTTAGATGGTCGGCAAAGCAACGTCAGGCCAGACGTGGGAAAACGGTGGGGAAATTGGTCGATACATCTGCAGTTACGTCCAATTTCCCCTATTCACTGTACACACAGTGCATTCAATAGGGCTATGACCGGTTCATGCATACTCTGTGCTTAACGCATAGGCATGAGAAAACTCACGTCGCTGTGAGAAAAGTGCTGCCACCACCCGGGACACTTTCCCTTGCCGTAGAAGCTCTAATTGCAGAAAGAATATAGTATCATACATATACATATGTGAATTTTATTCTGATAGATCATTCAGAAAATCGAAAATGGTAATTTATAAAGCGGGATTTGGTAGGTTATAATGCTAACTCTATGGCAAAAATCACCAGTGATTGTGGGCGTATTCAAGAGAGGGCCGCCATGGACAAACGAGTTAGACCTTACTCTCGTTAGAAGTGACACCACGATAATCTGATTTTCACATGGTTGGGTGTTGTTGGCTGGGTGATGTAATTTGGTGACATTCGGTTGATGAAAAAGATCCGAAACGACCATTTCTAACAAGGCTTCCAAACATGTGTTTGTAAAAACGTCATTCTCGCCAATGGTCATGCACACAGTGTGTGGGTAATCGTCATCCATAGCATGCCATTAATCAGTGATTGGATGGTGCCCTGTTTGAAGTGGAATCATTTACTACGATCAAACTTTATGAAATGGATTCATTGTCACAATGATTTGGTGGGGTGAGCAAAAGGTCGAGACCCGTTTATAGTCGACACTAACTGCACTATGATATGGTCGGAAAACCAACGTCCACCGACGTTAGGAAACGGTGGGGGAAATGGTCGTTTGATGGTCGGCCCAACCAACATCAAGCAGACGTTGGGGGGAAAACGGCGGGAAAATGGTCGTGGGCTGGTCGGGCAAGCCTGAGCCAACATCAAACCGACGTTGGGAAAATGGTGGGGGAAATGGTCGTTTTTTTGTTTGGCAGGCCAACGTTGGGCGATGTGGGGGGAAATAGGTGGGTGACTGGTTCTTTTTATTGTTGGTATGCCAACGTTCGGGGCGAGGTTGGGAAAATGGTGGGGGAAATGGTCGTTTTTTTGTTTGGCAGGCCAACGTTGGGCCGAGTTGGGGAAAATGGTGGGGTGAATGGTCTTTTATTGTTGGTATGCCCACGTCGGGGCGAGGTTGGGAAAATGGTGGGGGAACTGGTCCTTTTTTGGCCGGCAGGCCAACGTTGGGGCAATATGTTAGCTAAAAAAAAAATTAGTAGGCCTATAACCGAAACGGAAGGGCTTTCAGCAAAAATAGGGCCTAGGCTTAGCAACATATTGTGCAAAAATAAAAACAAGGCCATGCAGTGACTATATTTTTCAATTTTGTGCACTTGTTTTCACAGGATACAAGATTCATTGAGCTTTTTCGTGGTTTTTCCCCTCTGTGAAGCTCTGTGACGTAGGTCGACATTTTCAGTCTTTAGTCTTTAGTCTTTCCTTAGGGTTGTTATATACTGTGAAGCCTTTTTACAATTGATATATTATATTTTGACCCTTATTATCAAGCAGGGTAAGTTAGCTCAGTTGATTAGTCATCAGCTTTCTTGATTACAAAGCTCCCAGGTTCGAATCATGGTCAAGGTAAATCGCTTTTCAGTTATAAAGACCCCAAAAAAGTAACGCAGCATATCTAAATACTCCCGTAAGTTAAAAACCACTTGTCATGGACGAAAAATAAAATGATCTCAATGTAGGTTTTTTTCTGCAAAAATTTTGAAACCTTCTTGCTCAATTGTGATCAATGGTGCCAGGCACATGTCGTTCTACGAAAATGTGTCACATTTTCAAAGTTGCACCTGAAGACATTATTACAAGGTTACAATAACAAAACATGCTTATAATATAGTACCGGGAAATGTACTGAAATGTTTTGGTTTAGTTATTTTTCATATACCTTTTGACACCAATGTTTTTACAATACAGAATTTCATGGAGAATCTGAAAATCATGGGTGTCATTTTTTAAAATGTGTCTTTGCTTGGGTGTTTATACAAGGGGGAAAAATTTGTACAGGGGTAAACAAAAGTTTTTAAAGATTGTCAAAAATTGATTACCATCTGTTTCGGCTGCTCATAAGGTTGCTAAAAAGGTAGTTTGCCAATATCTACGACCCTATTTTGTTTTTAGTACAATAGGCTCAAGAAAGTTCAGGTCATTATTTATAGAATGGTCCGATTTTGTTGAAACGGGTTAAAAATCGTTCACGTGGGTCTACTAAATAAGAAAATGTCTATCGATTCTGTGTTTACCTTTCAAAGTGAGGCCTTTTAAGATATCACCTATGATCCTCTCTCTCTCCCATAGACCCTGTGGACCACGGCCATATTTGCCGTATTAATTATTATCAAAACGTCATTGACAACGCGACCTTTATATTTCGGCTCCTGTACAGTAAGACGAACAAGTTGGCACCATTTTAGAACAAACCGATGATCTGAAATTTTATCCCCAGTGTAACCTTGAACCCGTTTTACCTTGTAACTTTTCTACTATAACACTCAAGTAGGGCAAACTATACCTTTCTGTAATCCTTAAAGGTACTGAACATGGATGTATACTTGAAAACACACTTTTCCCCCTTTTATATTTTCCCCCTATATAAACCAGTGTAAACCTTGCCCCCTAGAATCATCCAAGAACACATTTGAAAAAATGACACCCATGATTTTTGGAATCCTCATACAATTTTGATTTAGAAAAACCTTGGTTGCAAGATTGTATATGAAATTTTTACCAAAAATACAGTTCCACATGTACTATAAGTAAACACACACTTCCCGGAAAGAATGCAGTCTTTCACTGAGGCAATCAATTAGGCTATATCTTTTATTGCAAACTTTTAAAAAGGGAGACATTTTCTTATAATGGGTATTGTGTGGGCAATATTGATCGCAATGGGGCAAGAAGGGTATCAAAATTTAGGGAAGATATAATTTTAGGTTTTCGTGCAAAGACCAATGGTTTGTAACCCTATGGGGGTATTTAGACATGGCTGCGTTACTTTTGGGAGGGTCTTATATAATATGCATCTAAACATAAGATAGGAAACTATACTGGTGTATTAAATGTGAAAAACCATAGGGAAATTTATTTTTTCATTCAACAAGCCCAATTAGTGATTTTATATAATGGCAAAACATCGTTTTATTATGGTTGGGGTAACTTTGGCCCAACGTCAAAATACGAAGCAGGTCCATCGTTGGACCGACGGACAAAATGACCTTGGACCGACGGACAAAATGACGTTGGGCCGACGTAATTTTTCGTTGTATTGATGTCGGCATAACGTTGGCCCAATATGTTGCGCCAACGTCAAAAATTGATGTTGTGTCAACGTTGGGCTGACGGACATTTTTACATTGGTCCAACGTCTTATGTTGACGTTGACCCAACGTAGTTGATGCTGTTGGCCCAACGTTGGGCCAACGGTATATTGCTATCTGGGACGTGGTGCCAGATGGAAACATGAACGCCGTCGTGTGCCTGGACATGCTGGAAACCACTGTCTGCCACATGCAAGAAGGACAGTGTTATGCCGCACAGGGCCGCTGGACCTAGTGAGACAATTTCTTGAGGCGTGAAGCAGATTCTATGGCCTGCTTCCTTCCCTGATTTGAACTCTATCGAGCGTGCTGGGATGCCTTAGGCCGAGCCATCAATTACAGGGACAATCTTCCTCAAACACTACAGGAGTTAGCTCAGCCTCTGACCGATGACTGGGACGCTCTGCCCATTGACATCATAAACCTTGTGGACTGTATGCCGCGAAGTCTTGACGCACTGATTCATGCCAGGGGTAGCCATACTCGACGTTAGTGACTGATTGACATTTAAAATATTGAACATTTCCATTCACGAAATCACCCACAAAAATATGTAAAAATTACTGATGTGAAAAACCTGTATCAAAATCCTTCAATCTGCTGTTCGAATAACCCCTTTTCCTTCAGGCTAAGGACACAGTTTGTAAAGGGTTACTTGTGGACTAAGTTCATGGTGATATGTTCGGAAGATGGTGATATATATAAACCCTAGATAAATAACCCACACTGTAAGAATCATTCCATAAAAAGTTTTAGTTTGTTCTATTGTTGCTTTTGATGTAGTATGAGCAAATGTTCGTATTACGGGGCACTATAGAGGTGAAGCTCGAGCAAGGCTAATGCCATTAAATATATATTATATATATTTATATATTTTACCAAATTGAAACCAGGCCTAGTAATAGTATGGAAAATAAATCCAACTACTTTAAAGTACCTTTTCCATATGTTATAATATGCATTAAAGATGATATGTTAATGCCCTTTGCATTTGTTTTCATTACATTAAGGAAAATTACATGTACTGCTGAAGAATTGGTTTTTAATTAAAAAAAAAAGAAAAAAAAAAGGTTATCCACCTTTTTTCAGTTTTTGTCATTTTTGCCGGCAAAAAGATGTTTTTACCAAAACCACGGTTAAAACAGTGGGTTTTTTAGCGAACCATTTTAAAAATACGGAATAGTGAACCCTTTTTAAGATTTGTAATAAATAGCGAAGCGAATGCTAAAAACGCGTGTTCGGAATAACGAACCTTCGGAACAATGAACCTTCGAAATAACGAGAAGATACCGCTTCGAATGCCCCGTTTTACTTTGAACTGTACATAATTATACAAGGAAAGAGACAAGGCCAAATGTGCGGATATAGCTTCCTGCGTGCCTTGGATAAATCATTATCAGACGTGATATGA
>JAMKCH010026116.1:0-19887 GCA_023653785.1 Ophioderma brevispina
TTATTTTAAAAAATTATGTTTACATCTTGATTTAGACCCAAAAGGGCTTTATTTGTTCTTAGGTTTGTCCTATGGGTCAAGTATCAAATTTTAGATGGTGTGTTGACAACGGTGTAAACCAAATTACATTGTAAGAATCGCAGTTTAAAGGCTGACTCAGGATTTTGATGTTTTGCACATTATTATAGCCTAATTAAAATAGTCAAGTAAACTAAATCGTGTATTCAGGGTTGAACAAAGTTTTCTTCTCCCTAGAGCAAGGTTTGATTTTTATATTTTCTCGCCTACACGTACACGTTTAGTAAAAGACAGATTACCCGATACCCGGCAGATTAAAACGAAAGAGCCAGCTTTAGTGACGCCATCTTTTAGAGTGAATTCACTCAAAATAAATAGTGAAACAAATCACTCTAAGGAAAGAGTGAACTGATAAATCCTTTTTAGAGTGAACTAGTCACTCTTATAGAGTTGTGTTTCTTTGTGAATTCTGTTTGTTTAGTGAGTATATTGTATGTGTAGTCCATAATTCATAGCATTGTGACATGAATGAATCTTGTGGCGCATCATTGTCCATTATTCAGTGAGACATGCAGATGTTACATGCATGACGTGTATGATCATGACATGCATGGCCGGCATGCATGATTGTGCGTTTCGTACATGTGTTAGCCTAGCCTGCGCAGACTACCGTATTGTTTGCTCGATCCACAATGTCATTGGTACTGGCTTGTGTGGTGTCAGGATTTGTTCATCTGTGTGCTGATCCGGTGCCGCGTGTATCCATGATACGGACCTCCTAACATGGCCGCTATTTGGAGGCTGGGGCGGATGGTGAACAGTCAGGGGTTTTACACCCTACTCTTATTCGACACTTGACTGCGATGTACCTGTATCAGTTGTGACTCTCTGTTACACGGGACCGACGGCCTAACGCGTCCCACGCCGAAGGCGGTATGCTTCTGATCCATTGCCAATTGCCAAGTGAACCATGGAGGAGAGCGGTATTCTGTATTTAATCAATAGCTGGTATACATCCAAATCCAGAATTTATAGTTCCCGAATAAATCCCAGCAAGTGCCACGACCCCCCGGGATTCGAACCCGGGAATTTTGAGGTACATTTGGCGCAGAGGCAACACCCTAACCGCTAGGCACACTCGCCCACTGGCCGTATACCTACGAGTGATAATACATAATAACAGTTACTGCTTCGCCACACATTGTCTGTAAAGCTATGAACTGTGACCGACACATTCAATATACTCACCCGTGAGATATCTATGATTTCTTCACTAAATTCAACTTCGTTCAACCGTTTTGCTGACGGTCTCACTTAACTCGTCCGCCATGTTGTTCGAAATAATCACCGATTTGCGGCGTTTCTGATTGGCTATTAGTTACGCCGAAAAGAGTGATCATTTTCTCACTCTTTTAGAGATAAAATCCGCTCGATAAGAGAGTTCCGAGTGGGCTTCACGCCGAAGAAGAGTGGCATTTTGAGTAGACTGTTACCCCAGTCCCTCGGCTCTGTCTCTGGTTTAGAGCGCACTTGGTTAAAAGATAATTCTAGACTCGGGGCTAAACTAAAAACTAATTGACTTTTTCAGCTTACACCCCGGACTGCCCTGCCAACCAACTTGTCAAATTGCACAGGCTCTTGGAATTAACACTAGGGAGGGAGTAGCCCGCCGATACTGTACGAATCTGCAGGAAAAAATGTCTCCAGCAGTATCGATTCAAAAGTAACGTTGACTGCATTAACTTGCGCACATCTCCGTTAATTTTGAATGCTAATACGGGGACCACAGATACGACCACAACAGGTGGTATCAAGGGCCTACGCGACATAGGTATCAGTGACGATTCGCGACCGCAGCTCTTTATAAGTCCCAAGTATGGAAAATAAACATAGCAATAAATAAAAGACGGGGAAGAGAAGCTAAGAAATCAGAAATTGTCTTAGTGATTCTTGCTCGTTTTTGTTGTTTGTTGGTTTGCATGGCGTCACGCATCGTAACCGGCGGGGGGGGCACTTTTGTACAGTGTCTTGGAGAAGAACCAAATTTGTTATGTTCAAATGGGTAGCTGTAAAATTATATACTTGTATTTTCCTAAAAAGTAAGGTCAATCCACATATATATAACCCGAGTTTTCTTTGATTGCCATGGCCATTTCCTTCCCTATCACTTTTATGTGAACATGATGGTTCTATACGTTTGCTTTTATTTGGATTTCTTTCATTTTACTATTTGAAAACTAACAAAACTTGAAACTCAATAATCCAAAATAACGAATTATCCCAAGCATTCAGCGAATAGGCTGTGCTTGTTAAAAATGAATAATTATACTCGAATCAGATACACAACGTCCTCACCTGTTGTGACGGAGGCTCTGACCCAGAGGAAAGACCGCCTATCCCTCATGACCCTCCTTACCCCCAAAACCACAGGGCCATAAGCAGGGGGGGGGGTGGTCCACTTTCTTGTGATTTTTTAAATAAAAAAGATCAATAATTTATGAAATCTGACTAGAAACTTCCACTTTTGGGTGATGGATGTTCCAAAGTTAAAAAAGGAGTTTTTAGAATCAAACTGTCACCAAAATAGTCTACTTTTTATAAGCCCTTGCAAAACCCCCCCCCCCCCAAAAAAAAAACTATGAGATGGCCTCCTGCCTTACCAATGTTCATTGAAAATGGTGCATGGGGAAATCCTCCGAGCAAAACATTACGTTAACATACTCTTCAAATGCAACGAATGTGAGGACAAGAGAAATGTTCTCCTGAACTTTTGCACACGAGTATCCTAGAGTACAGAGACTCGCGTCCTCAGAGCTCTTTATTTCTCTTTACATTTTTCATTCTTTCTTTTTATCAATTTTCCTTCTCCTTCCGCTAGGCCCAGGCGCGAGAAACTGGCGGAAGCCAGTGGTGTATTCGCACCCGATCCACAAAAGGGAAGGCGAAGACGGTCCAAGTTTCCTGAATTTTCGATTAAAGGTTACAGATTGGAGCCGGAATTCGGAAAAAAAGTGATTGTTGGTATTATGAGTTCAAAAAGTACCCGCGGGTTGTTAGTCGACTTTAACGGGGTGGTTTTTTGAAATATGTGCACGGATTTCTTCCGATGACGACAAAAAGGTACACAAAAAAACCCAACTTTTGTCAAATTAGTGCAGGTTAGGTTGATCCCAAGAGTCTGGTTGTATGGACCTAGGTCCCTTTTCTGGGATGTTGTGCGTTAGACTCCAACAATCCTTCCTTCGCTTGTGTAGCAGGATTAATGCTTGGTCAGCCCCGCTGCGCCTGGTACAAGCCGTCGCCTCGGTGGGAAATTCTCCCCCTCCCCCTCCGGGGGCAGCCATTTCTAACGTGAAACTTTATCGAAAATAGGTACAAACTAGTGCATCTCCACCATGTGACTTCGACGAGAGGTGTGACCTTTGACCACAGAACTGTTCTGTGCCCCAGGTCAGTAGTTCTACGGAAATTGACCTCTAGATAACTTAGACCTTTTGGGTCACTCAAAACCCTAATAACAAACGCAGAATGTTCTCCCCCTACCTTCATGCTAATATTAGACCCATTAGCCCCCCCGGCACTCCCATTTGGAAAGCGACCGTATGCAAGGATTTTTTTAGACCCCCCCCCCTCCTTTCAGTATAGTGGTAACACCAAACACCCCATATTTTTAATTTCACCCAAAAGGTCCCCATATTTGTGAAAATTTACCACTGTCACCTCACCCCTATTTGGAAAAACAAACCACCAAAAAGACCTCTATTTTTAGAAAATTTTGAAAAATCACACCGAGACCCATATGTTGTCACTCGGAAAAAACCTTATTTTGGCTAATTTTGGCTATATCTCACCAAAGGCCCTTTATTTTTTCTGTCACGGAATGCACTGCGCTTGGAAGCACGAACCTAACACCCATATCCCATTTCATATGTGAGTGCCTCCCCACCCCCCCGATTAGCCAATATGTCAAAGTATAACGAAATGCATAGACGGACAGGACAGACAGAAGATCTGTTTAGTCGTATAGATGTCTAAGGATTTGCGATACGAGGCAATATAATATTGTCTTCATCAAGCTTGCATTAGATGCATGAGGCGCAGACAGATTATTGAAATGCAAATAAAATTAATGGAGATCTTATTCAATACTGCGTTGACAACTATCAAAATAAAAATGATTTTTACCGTTATCGTAATATGAGCAATAAATCAGGATATTTGACTGATAAAAAATAATAATAATAAACCACATATATTGATTGGAGTTGCAATAAAAATGCATTCATCCTTAAAGTCAAACATCAAAACTAGGAAATCCGGACTGAGAGGCCGAACACTGACTGAGCTCCAAAAAACAATGTGCGCGTGCGACAAACCCCAGGTGGGTTGTCAACAGCCGCTCAGTTCCCAGGGCGCGTTTTAAATCCTGCGCAAAAAATAAGCCTGGTACTGATTGGTCTGGCTAAGGGTCTCTTACGCACATACGGCGGGGCACGTCGAGCGACAGGCGGAGTATACCAGAACCATGTGTTTTGACTTAATGTTGGGGCGGAGTACTTCCCCCGACCTCGGGGGAGATTGGAGACGTTTTCCCTACAGATTGGAGGGTCCACGGATATGGTTGAAGAGTCTAGTGTAAATTTCAGCCGCTTGTGTTTTTCATCACCCGTGGACCGAGGGAGGCGTCTACATTTTGCAGCCATTCGGTAACAGAGTGAGCGCGGTTAACCGCGAGTTACGTTTGTCAGGTTGCATTTCTCGCTCTTTTAGAGCTAAAGCACAGATTAGAGTTAATTTAAAATTACTCGCAATTAAGAGTGATTTTCACTCTTTTTCCATTTAGAGAGATACATTGTGTAACCCTTTGGACCCTGACAGTTCTGTATGTAGTTTATAACACATAATTCAGTAGCGTTAGAGGTGGCCTTCCACAGGTTAAGGGATTGAAAGCCATCTAAAACACCAACAAGGACTCTAGATAGATAGGTTGTTTCGACCTCATTAAAGGCATTTTTATGCTTAATTCGGAATGTGCCCAGCGAGGAAAATGAAGACTTTTTTTACATTTTTGAAGCAAACATGACAGATAGTAAATTTGAACGGCGACTTGAGTCGCGTATATAGTTGCTCAAATGATTAACTGTATTTGATGTACCTCAGTAGTACACGTACATTGAAATATGATGAACCTTCTGGTATAAATAGGGTAAGGGGAACCGGGTAGTGGGGACACAGGACACAACTACTAAGTCCTCAATCAAGAACAAAATTGGCAAAATGACATGGGTTCCGACAAAATATACGTAAAAATGTTCTGCTTTTTAATTCAAATCAAAAAATGGATTTATTCGATCTTGAAGGTGCTTACAAAAGGTCAAAGGTCAACTGACGTAAATTTTAGGCCAAACTTGCGAATTATTCTTAATTAAGGGCGTTAATTGCTAAAAATGTAAAGATTTTTACTGAAAAGTAGAGAAAAGTTTAAGTCTATACATTTAATCTATGATAAAATTAATGTTTCTATCAAGCAAGTTGCAAAAAATTAGTAACAAAATTCTGCGAATTAATATGCAAATGAGCTAATTAATTATGCTGCTGTCCCACTTACCCCACATGAAATTCACTTGGGGTAAGTGGGACATGGCTATTAGCTGGTACTTATTTTTATTTTTGTGTATATTTTTTGAGAAAAATATAAATTATAAGAACATAATGTCATTATAATACACAAATTATGTGATAAAAATACATATTTCTGAAAATATGACTTTTAAGACCAAAAAATGATAAAATAGGCAATTTCTGTACATTAAATAATATAGAATTTGAAGTTTTCGGCACGGTTATTCGAAGTACGTGAAAATTATGAGCGCAAAAATATAATATTATTATTTTGTTATTGCTATGTCATATAAAGTATTCTGAAAACACTCTCAATTATATTCTTTTCGTGATATCCTTACTCCCTAATTGCATAAATTACCCTAAGTACGTGTCCCACGTACCCCAATGTTGGAATATAAATGGGGTAACTGGGACAGTTCTAATTAGCACGTTTTCTAATTAATATACATGTGGTACATATACACAAAGTAGTTAAACAAATTCCTCATGACCCACAGTTGATTTTAAAAGTAAATGTTTTTCAGAAAAACCTACCATGTCTTTGTTTCGAACCAATTTAGGCTTAAGTGTCCCACTTACCCCACTTTACCGTAATAATAATAATAATACATTTATATGGCGCTCTACAGAGAACACAGGCCTTACAAAAATACTTAAAATGCGAAATTAATATATACAACATAACATACAGCATATTAAAGCAATCCAAAGTTAGAGGTGCATCGAGAGATTTCAAGTCATGCATATTTTCTGTGATATGTAGTGATTTCATAGACACTCAAGAGATTCCCTACCTTTTATTTATCTACAGAAATTACTCGAAAACAAAAGGTGATTTGTATAATTATGCTTATATTTCAATAGAAAACATAGGCTGAATTAGGCAACCAGCGAAGAGTGATCCAAAGTTGTGACGAACTCTGGTCAAAACCGCATGCGAACACCAAGCACGCAGCTTTATTTTGCAAGCGCTGGAGTCTTTTGAGATCTATTCATTGGCGTCATAATAGAAATGAGTTGGCATAGTAAATGCGGGACAAGAGAAAAAAATCGCACAGCATGGTTGCAAGCATCAGAAGTGATAAACCTACGAATACGCCATAAATTACGAATATGGTAATTTACACTCTTCTACAGAGATTCAATCTGATTGGACATACTCATGGTGGAATCAATTATCAAACATAACCCCATAGTTCTTTACACGAATATTGCAGGAACAGCGGTATCGCAGATCTAACCGTATTGGAGGCAGATATTTCAAAATACAGGGCGAGGCAAAGACAAATTTTGTCTTCATCCAATTTTTGACATCCAGGTGTTTATGTGAGATATACAGCTAGACAGTTTTGAAGAGCATGCTTACAATCACCTGGAATCTTTGGATCAAACTCACAGAAAAGCTGAGTATCATCACCATACGAGTGAAAGTTAACATCGTGACTTCTAGCTAATGTCATCGACTGGGTGAGTATACGTTTGAAACCTTGTGGACCTACAATGAAGTCCTGAGGAACAGAGTAGTTAAAAAATATACTGCTTGGACATTTCATTGCATGGTTAACCATCATTCGGGTACTTCGGTCAGTGAGATATGATTTAAACCAAGCAAGACTAATGTCTGTGATACCAAATCTGCTTTCAAACTTTTTATTCAAAATATCATGGTCAATGCAGTGGTATCAAAGACAACACTCAAGTCATGCAATACGAACAAGACAGCCTTTTTAGCATCCAGGGCTTGAAGGATGTAATTTCTAACCTGGAGAAAGGCTATCTCAGTGGACAGTGCAGAAAATGGCGTACTTGTAAGATGAAGCAAATTTTGCCTCAAAGATGACATATGTGGTATCCAAATATAAATAAATCCTGGCACTATGTCCGGGCACTATGTATTACAAAGATCTTTCATTATTGCAGATCATATAGCTATAACTTCTAGCTACTAGCTACTGTAGGGCTAAGCAAAGTTCTTTATTATCTATCTGTATTTATTCTTCACTAGGGCTTCCTATCTCTAATAATAATCATCGCAGCATCATCCGGGGCATCATCACGCAAAAACATAGCCTAACACTAGCCAATAGGAATTCATATAAACGACATTATCTGCAGTGCATCATCTTACATTGGTGACTTAATGGGAAACTACCTATTTTTGCAATCTGTTTTGATCTCAAAGCATAAACAAGTTGACTCATTTTCTAAATTTAGCATTTTGGGGAATTCCGTTCAACTCTTGCACAATATATCTTGTAAATAATATCTGGTCTGATCTCAATATAGCAGCAGTAGGGGAATTCCATCTTCTCTTCCCTAAGAAACAAAGTACTTTTCAGTGAGAAATCTTTTCTCAAGTAAAATAGAGAAATAAAATAATCTTATTAATCACAGAATGGAGGATTTTTTTTATTTATGTCAAGGCTAATCTAGACATTAACAACAGTTATCTAATTAGTAACGCTGACGGATTGGCGCCAAGATAGCGATTAACCTCCCTTGAAACTCTGCAAGTCCTGGTTTGATGCTGCATGAGCAGGAAGGGCATTCCATAGAAATGATCTTCTGTGGGAGGCCAAGTTGGACCTTGGGACTTTCACAGCAAGCTCATGAGACCTGACTGAGCGCCTAAGTCGAGGATCAACTGAAAGCAGCTCAAGTATCAGCTGGCTGAGGAGATCTGGTGCTTGTCCATAAACATGCGGTGGAAAAGAGTGACAGTTCCAACTGCCCTGCGATGACCAAGTGGATGGATGTGATGAGTGGTGAACTCACTCTCCGGGATACCAATGATGGAAAGGCACGTCTCTGGATTGCATCTAGTTTGGATAGTGAAGTGGGTGTTGCTCCACACCATCCTGAACTTGCATATTCCATGTTGGATCGAACCATGGATTTATGATATAACAGCCCTTTTAGTTGTTCCAAGATAGGGTGCAGCTCGACGGAGCAATCCTAGTTGCTGACTGGCTTTTTTAGCCATTTTGGTAATCACAGAAGACCATGACAGGTCATTACTGATGACCAAGTAGATCGACCCTGTCAACCCCCGGTGTGTCAACCTCTTCTAGCGTAGTTCCAAAGAAGTGGAGACTTGGATGGCCTGTTGCAGCATCTTTCTTGTTTGATATTGTTACAGTTTTACACTTGGCAGCACCGAAAAGTACATTCCATGAAGTTGCCCAAGACTTGATTTCCTGCAAATCTTTGTTGAGAGAGGCAGCAGCTGGGATTCTGTCCTCTTTTGACTTTATGAAAGTCATGAGTGTGACATCGTCTGCATAGAGGATGGGTGGATTCAGGATTCTTCTTGTGATGTCGTCAATGAATATAATGAAAAGAGGGCCGAGGATTGAGCCTTGTGGTACACCTACATTGATCGACTTCTTGCTGGATACCCTCCTGTTTATGATGACTCTGAGGGAGCGGTCACTCAGGTAGTCCTTCAGCCCCTTCAGTAACTTATCTGAGAATCCTAAGGCAGAAAGCTTGGCCAGTAGACCAGGATGCCACACTCTGTCAAATGCTTTGCAAATATCAAGACATACAATTCTAGCTTCCCCTCTGTCATTGATGGAATTAGTGATGCATTGGGAAACATATAGGTCAGGGCATCAGATGTAGAATGGCCAGACCTAAAGCCATACTGTCTGTTTGATATCAATGAATGCGCATCAAGATGGCGCCACATTGTTTCATAGATCAGTCGCTCCATTACCTTGGATATTATAGATAGCAAGGAGATCGGTTGATAGTTACTAGGCGAATGCGTGTTACCCTTCTTATGACATGGGATGACTTCAGCTACTTTCCACATCACTGGCATGTGGCCCTTATCAAAGCAAAGTTGGAATAGGCGTGCCAGTGGAACCGCCAGTTCTGGGGCAGCATTTCTCAAAACAATGGCTGGGATGCCATCTGGTCCGGAGGCTTTGTTGACATCTAGTTGTTTTTTACCTTCCTTTGCCAGAACACAATCTTGCCACAACTTGAGGTGGTTCGCCGAGGAATGCTGGAGACAGGCTTGTCATTTTCCGCAGCAGGAATGGTAGACTTTTAACTTTAAACATTCAGCTTTTGCCTCGGCAGAGAGGTATGTAGAGTTGCCTGATTTAAGGACTGGTATTTCAGACTTCCCTCCTTTTCCCATTAGTCTACGAGCTGTCCACCACCAAGACTTAGATCCAGTCTGTCATTTTATGTCTGACTCTGATCTTGTGAGTGGAAGCAGCTTTCCTAGAAACAGATGTATACTCGTTTCTAGCCTTGTTGTAATTTAGGCGAGCTTCGGGAGTTCCAAGAGATTTCCACCTTCTACGGGCACTATCTTCTTCAGAGCTTTGTCGCAGCCTTCGTTCCACCATTCTGGATAAGATTCAAAGGCCTTGATCACCTTTTGTGGAATGAATTCTTGCATGGCATCACTGATGGTACGGGTGACATTCTCACATGATTTATCAGGGCAGTCTCTTATAAGTAGACTATTCCATGGGGCTGCTGCAAGATAGTTCGTCAGTCCATTCCAGTCAGCTTTTTTGTATAGCCAAACTTTCCTTGGTAGTGGTCTGATGTTCCAAAGCTGGGATCAATGGAGACTGGAGAAAAACGATTTGGAATGTCAGTAATGATGAGATCCAGGTGGTTACCAAGCTGATGAGTGGCTCCAGAAACAATTTGGGTCAGATCATGAGTGCAGCAGAAGTCAAATCTTCTTCTTATCGTGTCCAAACACTGTGGTTCTCAAATATGATCCAGCCAGAGACGGGAGACGAGAAGTCAAATGCTGCCCTACCTTCTGCATCAGTTGGAGATATGCTGCCCAGCCATTCAAGATGATGGCAGTTAAAATCTCCAGTCAGGATGCTGATATTAGCATTGGTTTTGGTAATGAGATTGTCTAGGTGTTTATCATACCAGTTATACCAGGTTATTACATCCATCATTTTCTTTGGAGGACAGTACGCAAGTGATAGTATAAGATCCTCCCCCCTTTAAAAGGGAAATTTGAAGGAAATTAAAATTTCCCAAAATCTGGCTTTATACCTTTAACCATTTTGGTTAAAGGCACTATCAGTGATTTGCCAAATCAGAAAATTGAAAAAAAAAATCATCAAAATCAGGTTTTTGCATGCCTGTAATAAGTATAGGTATCCTAACATGCTCTACAAGTGATAGGATCAAAAGCAACCAAATATTAAAGGGCAAAATCGGATATTTTAGTCATTATTGTCCGTACGGACTTATGACAACACGTAATTGAATGGAGATATATATCTTTGAACACTGCAGTTTTGTTCCTTTCTGTCAATTTTTCAGTTTGAAAAAATAACTTATGAGAATACTACAGACTTATCCTTCACTTTTAAGCTATTCCTGCAAATTTCAAATATTTTGAATCTTTGGTCTTCTTAGCGTATCCACTTCAGTCATTGGTAATGACTTGTGATGGTGTCAGGATCGACTTCTTTGGTGATCATCTGCTAGTGTCTTTGGTCGGTTTATTCACAAACGGATTAACGTAACCCAAGGTTAAACAGGGTTAACCCACCACGATCATGGGTTAATTCATGTTTTCCTATGGATATTTAACCCATATGTTGAAAGACCTCGCCTGCCGGATACGGAATGACTGACGCGGCGCTGGGCTAAGTGTTTCATGATAGGAATGAACTTGCAACTGTTTGCATATAAAGCGACATTCTCAAGTTTACCCTTTTGCTGTTTTTTCAAAAATCCACTGTACATAAATTCCCCAAAGTCGGTTTTATTTAAGTTATAATCAGGCTTAAATGGTTAATTAATTTCCATATTGAGCCTTTCCACCCCAAGACCCACAATGCCGCGTTGCAAGGATGTTCGCTATATTTAATTTATTCAACGTATTGTGAGTGGCGTTCTGGTTCTTGGGGTGGCAAGACCTCATTTTTTGCATTTTTATTTCTGGGGGCCGAACACTAAATGGAAATTGCCAAAAACAACAACGAACGTTTTACACACAAACCATACCATATCGCTAATGGTATAAGGCAGCTAATCTACCAAGGGCTCTGTTCAGTAGACTTGGATGAGCGCATGTTAACAACAGCTTGACCTTGCACGTCCTGGGTATCATAAATCCATACTCAAGACAGGGGATTTATTTGCTCATACCAGGTGAATGAAAGCTATTGAACTGCGCATGGAATTGTAATTTTAATTACTCATAGTGTAGTTAACTCTCATGATATAAATAGCGCGGTCATGGGCCACTTGTGTTGTATTCCAGTCTGCTTGGTGTGAAGACGGTTATATAATCCAAATCTTATTAAACAAAAGCTAATAGGTATTTGGGTATTGTTATAAAGGCTGCCTACATGGAGCCTATTTGTAGCTTATGAAAGACAAAAGGTCTATGCCTATAGGCGTCACTTACAAGCGCCATGACAAAGGGCAGCTATTGGTCCCACATCTCCTGTTTTCTTCCATAATCAATGGGCATTGAAATGGGGCATGCTCTAAGCTTTGCTTTTCCCAGAGAGCCATGCGCCCTGAAGTTTTCTCAAAAGACTTTTCTCATTTTTTTCTTGATACAAGTTTATTTTGGGGATAAAAAACCCTTGGGTACCTGATAAAGTAGTTGTCAACACCAACCCAAATTGATGGTGAAATATACTATTATGAATTATAGATGCCTCCTTCTCCTCCTATCCGCGATGTCCTTAACAAAGTTAACCTGCTTTTGTGAATACAGGTGTCATAACTACCGTGTCCGCGTGACTTAGTGTCTACCACCCATCGTCTATTATGTTAGCCTATTGAAGTGCGGTATGCATCGTTTTTGTTTCAGCACTGTAACCAAAATGGTCTCGTAATACAAGGTCCCGGTTTATTCCGTACATGTTGCTATGGTAGCTAGTACCCTCTCTCATGGGGGACCTCAATTTTCTTTACATACATGTGTAGAAGTAACCGTTGTCCGGCGTACTCATAGTCCGGGAACAATGGTGAACATAGGGCAATCGATTCAGTTGACTCTTTACGCAACATTAGTTTCACGCTTTATTCCGTTATCGTCTATGGAGCCCCGGACTATGGCTCCCACCGGACTATATCTGCTTTCACACCGGCCTTTAACTTTACACACAGTTTGCACAGTGTAAATTCTACACTTTTATAGTGTTCTTGCATTGCTGCCTTCAGTTTATATTATATAAAAGTTGTAATACTAAATTTATCAAAATTTAGGCAGCTCTGTACAATAATAGCAATGCAAGACACTCTTTCTCAATTGTTGAGTAGTTTTTCTGATGTTTTCAAAACTCTTAGAGAAATAATATACAGGAAGATCTAAATCATTTCCATTTGCCTGCATGAAAACTCCACCGCAGGCTACATTATTGGCATCAACTGCCAACTTGAATTTTTCTGAAAGTCTGGCGCAATTCGCAATCAAAACTGCCGCATTCATCAAGATAGACTTGATTTTCTCAAATGCTTCTTGGCATTGCTCTGGCCACACAAATTTTGCATTTTTCTTCAAAAGGTTGGGCAGCAGACATGCATGCGATTTCTGACAAATTTGGACAGTATTTTCTGTAATACCCAACCATACATATAAGAATCTCACGAGATCCCTTCTGCTCTGTGGTGTGGGGAATTTCTCAATTGCTTCAACTTTTGCTGCGATTGGCTTGATTTGCCCATGTCCTACAACATACCATAGGTATGTGACATTTGCATGGCAAAATTCACTTTTCACCAGATTCGCAGTCAAACCTGCTTGAGATAGTTTCTCAAAGAATTGATGGAGCTGCCCCATGTGTTCTTCCTATGTCTTTCTGTCCACATCCACATAGGCCTCGCAATTTTCTATGTCTGAAACTACTCTTAACTAATCTTTGAAATGCTGAGGCAGATTTTTTGAGACCAAATGCCTTTCTTTTGTATTGGTATAGACCATCGAGCGTACAAAAGGCTGAAATTTCTATGGCACGCAGTCAGTGAGGGGAACTTGCTAATACCCTTTAACAAATCAAATTTGCTATCAAATTGCTCTGCCCTTTTATTCCATTGCCTACCATATATATGTCACCATCAAAACCAGTTTGCTTGGAAGAGTCTGATGAGCTAGTCTAGCCTGTTATTTCAATTTTTCTAATACACACACAATTTTGTATGTCAAAAATGTGCACAATGTTTACAATATGATCACACTTTTAATATGTAAATTCTGAACAATAAGGCTCAAATGTATCTCAATTCACTTCCCGGACGAGCCCCGACTTTCTGTTATGACGTCTCGTGGACCTGAAAGGTCAGAAATACCCTTCTAACACAAAATGAGCATTGTGCATCATCTAAATTTTATATAATGACACTATTCTAATGATTTTAATCAGATTGATTGGTTCAAGAATTTGGAGTGTCCAAAAAACATTACAATTCAATAATATTACTCTCAATGTTAAGATTTTAGAGCCTTACCTCCACAATTAAAAGAAGCGATGCAGTTCAACGATGATTGTCCTCACAGTGAGGCTCCAAAATACTGAAAACACAAACTAGTCATGCAGTTACATGACTAACTTTAAACTAGTCAGAGAGGCTAGTCATGCAGGACTGACTAACATGACGTTAGTCAATCCCACCTGTCAAGCTGGTCAAGACTGCATTGATATAGCTTATACGTTACTAAACTAGTCAGGCCTGTATGACTAACGTGTAATGAGGTGCATGACTAGTTTTTTCATCATATGGATTGACTAACTTGTTCCTCTTCCAGCTTGATAGTCATGCAAGTTAGTCATAACAGCTCGACTAGTTTGACCATGCTAGTCAAACCTGCATGACTAGCTTTGAATTGCATGACTATTAAACGTTATGTTAGTCAAAATGGGCACCATCTGGACTAACTTAAAGTTAGTCATAAACTAGTCATGCAACTAGCCTATGTTAGTCATGCATGCATGACTAACCTCCAAGCTAGTCAAGCTGGTTAGTCAAGCGTGCATGACCAATGTTGATGTTAGTCATGCAAGTTAGTCCTGCATGCAGGACTAGGTAATGCTAGTCACATATGTAAGTCATGCCTGTTTGACTTGCTTTACGTTAGTCAAAACGGGCACCATCTGGACTAACTTAAAGTTAGTCATGCTGACCAATTTAGGTTTTCAGTGAATGACAGCTTGCGGTTCTTATCAAATCCACGGCGTGTATTCCATGGGAATCTTCTCAGTCCTGAAGATGACTTTGTCCAGCAGTTCAAGACGACGGGGTTGTCCCTCGACGACACTAACATTTTGCAACACTATAATCCAAGAGTTACCACCAAAGTCTGCGTCGATAATGTTCACCTTTAGTTACCACAAACGGGAATCCTTTTGATTCCAAAACTGAAGCTAATTTTACCTCAAAGATGACAGCAGACAGTTCAGCTTTCAAGTCCTGTGGTATCCAAAATATTATAAATCCTGGAACTATGTACTACACCGATTTACATTTACTGCAGATCAAAACTATAGTAATAACTTTTAGCTAATTGCTACTGGCTGGCAAAGTTGTTATTCTCCAATATCTCCTTATATAAGTATTTGCTAACAAGTATTTCCCAATTCTTAAAATAGATATTACCACATCATCATGCATAAACATAGCATAACACTATAATGACCATCATCTGCATTGCATCATCTTAGATTAATGACATCATGCATGGGAAACTACCTATTTTTGCAATCTGTTTTGATAGCACCAAAATAAAAAAAAATGTACTAAGGCGCTGATTAGCAATCTGGAAGAGATGAAATTTGAGAAGTTTCTTGAATGAGGTTATGGATGCAGCATATTTGATGTCATCTGGAAGAATGTTCCACATTTAATACAATAATCATCTTCAAATGGAATCTTCGCACTCTTAGTGTATTTTAATGTTTCATGGGGGGTAGGACATACCAACCTAACAGGAACAGCGAATTCAAAACGGCATCAACATCCGGCGCAACCCGAGTGCTAGTCTTTTGCAAAGACATAACGGTAGGAGGACGCTCTTACGCATATCGAACGGCTACACATAGCCTTGACTAAAGGCTAGACCTGGTAACGAATATTTAAATTTAAATGACCGTTATTGGAAATTACACTATTTTGCAGCGGGGTTAATCCACTAACCCCGACGGATTTTGAAGTCAATAATTTAGGCCTAATCCAAATTAGTATCATGATGTTACTAAGATAATATTGAACTAAGGTTTAAGAGAAGATTTTGTAATGTAACCGAGACAAATTACCGTTTGGACTCTAGACTATGCTGAATAAATAAATGCACTTGATGAAAAAATATCTAGTGAACACACTGTAGCCCTTTGTTTGCAAAACACAATTCGTGCTCTTCATTTTTGGGAAGAGTGGATGGGCAAATGGATGGAGTTGAGACTATAGATAAAGGAGAACAGGCGCGTAACCAAACCTGAGCCTCCGAGGGGGGGGGGGGGGCAAGACTCAAGAAGTTTCCCCATTGCTGTACATCGAAATTCTCAAGAGCGAGGGGGGGGGGGGTTAGTCATGGTTATACTGCGTCCGTCCGGCCGCCCGCACAGACTTTCCCTTCTCATTCCACTTAACCCTTTCCCTTCTCTTCTCTACCTTCTTCCCCTTTTCTTCTCTCTCCTTTCCTCTTTTCCCTTCCTTCTCTTTCGCCCTCTCCTTCTCTTCTCGAATTCTCCCCCTTCTTCTCGTCCCCATTTTTTGCTTCTCCGTCCCCATTTTAGTTGTCTGGGGGGGGGGGCAGTCTGCCCCCTGCGGCCCCCCCACCCCCGCTGCTTACGCCACTGAAGGAGAAGGTTAAGATGTATTCTTACCCTCCAAACGTATTTGAATATTCACTGATAATAACCTGCTAAATAAGGACCTCCCAAACCAGCTTACATAGTTTGACAAATCATCTAGAATGGCGAAAAACAGCGGCTATTTTGAATCTTGAATAATGACCATCATTTTCCACTTTTAATATATCAATTGCAATTGTAACACATTTTGCTGACATAGCCACGCAAACCATGTAAAAAACAGAAATGTGAAAATCTCCCTAAACACTCATACATTTATAAGCTATATACAAAATATGAACAAATATGTCCATCTAGGATTTATGCAAATTAAGATGTCTTGCTAAGCTTCCCCTTAGGTGTACCCATTATTTTTCATAGATTGGAATGGACTAAAATAGCAATACCAATGGCGACAATTCACTCTTATTCAGCGATTAATTGAGCGGTCTCCAATTTCACTGGCCCTAACGGGCGATGCTTCCACAAGAAGTTTTCAATTCAACTCAGGTTGTAGAGCGCTTTGTTCCCCCACATCTGTATTCCAGGCTTTTTTGAATTTGACACGGAATAAAATTTATAAGATTGAAAACACAAAACAATTTAAATCAAGGCGGTCGCCTCTTAAAGGTACTATCAGTGGATTGAATAAATCTGAAAATGCCAAAAAAAATCATCAAAAATCAGATTTGTGCATGTGTGGAACAATTTTTATAGGCAATCTTAACTTACCCTGCAAGTGATTAGACCAAACGCAACTAATCAAGACAAAATCGGTTATTTTAGTAATTAATTAAAAAAAAAAAAAAAAAAAAAAAACACGTAATTGAATGGAGGTGCGTTGTTGAATGTTTTGCGGTTTTCTTCTTTTCTCGCTAAATTTTCCAGTTGAAAAATACTACTTTGGGGAGTTCTACAGGTTCTTCACTTTTAAGCATTCCTGCATATTTTAAATATTTTAACTCTTTGGCGTGAATCCCTGCTAGTAGCACAACAACTGCACCTGACACAATGAGTATTTGTTGGTTTTATAACATATTTCTCCGGGATTAGTGGCACAACGACCACCAGGGCGGGGAGTGTAACCTATTGGTTTAATCTTTCTCTAGACAGGTTTTGGTAGCCCCCTTTTACAATGCTAAGCACTGATTTCAACCTGCAAAAACATTGTAAAAATAAAACAGTATGAAAAAATAATAGTCTAAGGAACAGACAGTATTGATCAAGGTTGGCTTGGTCTCATATAATAGGGTCACTTGAAACTAGGGGCAGGCGCGAATGATTTCGTTGTTTCGACGTGGGGCCGTATTGAAAACCGGTGTGGAGGGGGATAGAGTCATTCAGGACTCAAAGTCCGCCTACAATGGTGAAAAATTGGGCACTCGATTCAGCTGACGCTTCACGCAACATAAGTTCACGCTTTATTCCGTTGTCGTCTTGGGAGCCCGGACTATGACTCCTGCCCGGAACCATTATCTCCTTTCACACGGTGTGTGCAGGGGGGGGGGGGGGAGGGCCACGGTATTGCTCGATTTGGGCACCGGGGATTTCCAAACGGTAATTGGGGGGACTGCTACGTGCATTTACTTAGGCAGTCTCGGTGCCCGTGACATTTTAAAAAAAAATATCTCTTAACCTTTGCTCAAAAGATCTATCATGATAAAAATTAGGAAAAAATTATTGACTTCAAAATCCGTCGGGGTTAGTGAATTAACCCGATTTGCAAAATAGTGTGTAATTGTTTCCAATAACGGTCATTTAGATTTAAATATTCTGACAGGCCTAGTATTTAGAAGTCTATGGTTGTCACCGTATATATGCAAAGCAGCGCCTCCTAGCGGTAAGTATTTGAAACGGAAGTTGATTGCGTTTTGAATTTTGTGTTGTGTAGGTTGGCATGTCCTACCCCCCGCCCAATTCCCAGGAGAGCCCCCAATTCTTTTATGACGTCACGTAGACGTCTGAGGTCAGAACTACCTTTCAAAACCAATAAATGAGCCTGTGCACAAGTGATCTGAATTTATTATAAATAAAACAGTTTCATGAAATGATCTTTTGATTGGTTTCGTTCAAGAATTTGGTATGTCCAAAAAACATTACATAAATCCAAAATACCAATTACACACACATAGGTTAATACTTATTGTCTGCAAAAATGTCCCAGTAATGTCCACATGAAGGTTGCAGTTCAACGATGGCTATGCCCTCACAGCGAAGACTTCAAAAAATGACAGCATGCAAAGTCAAGCTTATAAATTCTCAGGGTAATATTCCATTGGAATCTTCCAGTCCTAAGGTAAATTTATGCCAGCAGGTCAAGACCGACAAGTTAAATAATTCCTCGACGACACTAATATTCCACCGTATATCAGTCCAAGATAATCACCACGATTTCTATCTGTCCACCATTTGGAATCTTATTTGTTCCCAGCACTTCGACTTAAAAGACGACAGATAGAGTCGAATAATTAAGCATCTGCCACATGGAATTGAAAATATAATAAATCCTGGCACTGTGGGGAGCATAAATCTACCAATGTAGAAACCTAGTAGTAAACCATACTATATAGCTGATTACAATGCGGACCGCGAGACTTAACTCAATCTCAAATAATACTGACTTCACAAAGTTCCCAGTCTAAAAATAGACATACACACAGAATCATGTTGCATAAAACATAAACTGATCAATCACTTTACCATATATAACTCTATGGGGAAATTCCCTAATCTTACAATATTTTTGATCTTCAAAACGTAAACAAGTTGCTAAGGTTTAGCATCATTGGGGAATCCCCACTTTCCCTATTGTGAATCTAATCAGGTGCACTTAGCAAAACAATAGGGGTATTCCCCTTTCTCTCTTTATGGTAAACAAAGTACTTTTCCGTGAGAATCTCTTCTCAAATAAAATTGAGAAAATAATATTTTAAAAAGTTAATAAGAAAAATGGAGGCTATATAACACAACTGAATCGAGTCCCTACTCTTTACCGTTGGAGCCGGACTAGGGTACGCGGACGATTACATAATTACTTCTACACTGGATGGGAACTAAAAATCCGGCTAATACTTTTTGAGAGTTTACAGAATGGCAGCGGGGGTGTTAATTTCATATGGAACAGCCACCGTAGCTCCAACAGATGCAATCAACCAATCATAATACAACCGTACAGAGAGCGTGTAGGCCTTTAAAGCCTCAGTGGTCTGCGCTGATCTTTGATACAGTGTTTTCACGATCAGGTCGTGCTTTCGTGCAGCGTTTGCACCGCCTGTGCAGTGGTTTGGTTATTTTTGTATAATCTGACTGGTCATGGGCTATTAAGTCGAGAGGTTTAGCCAAAAGTGGTTTTTTTTAGCGAGACTGCAATATATAAACGGGTTGCACAATTGAGCTTAATTTGCGCACCCACTGCAGTCTGCACCCAGTTGAATTTAGCAGC